>JAXGGA010001586.1:0-147058 GCA_038373865.1 Uloborus plumipes | reverse complement strand
GGTCCTGATATGAAACCAGGAAAAAGTTTATCAAAGCATACCGTTGATATTGTGAAAGGATTTTATACAAGTGACGAAATAAGCCGAGCAATGCCGGGGATTAAGGACTTTATATCAGTGAAAGACCACAGCACAGGTACTAAAGAACATGTTGCAAAAAGGTTGATGCTTAATAATTTAAAAGAAGCCTATGAAGTTTTCAAAGAAAAATTCCCAGCTGTAAAAGTAGGATTTTCTAAATTTGCAGAGCTGAGACCCAAAAATTGTGTGCTAGCAGGCCAGAGTGGAACACACTCAGTCTGTGTGTGCACTACTCATCAGAATGTGAAGCTTATGTTTGAAAACGGAAGAATGAGCTCAATGACAGATGGAAAAATAAAAACATACAAGGACTGCCTGCAAATGATGGTTTGCAGCCCCCCACCATCAACTGACTGCTTCTTTTCAACTTGTGTGTCATGTCCGGGTACCAGAGGGATTAGAGAACTTTTGGAAAAAGCATATGAAGACAATGCAATTGAGACTATCACATACAGACAGTGGATCTCTGTGGATCGATGTAACTTAGAAATTATCCAAAAACCGGTTAGTGAATTTATTGATGTATTTTGTGATAAACTTCCTGTCTTACTTCGTCATCACTTTATAGCAAAAGAACAAAGTGCATTTTTGAGACACACAAAGGAAAATCTTCTGGAATGTGAAGTAGCTGTTATTTGTGACTTTTCTGAGAATTATTCTATTATTATACAAGATGAGGCACAATTATATCATTGGTCGAATACTCAGGCAACCATTCACCCTTTTGTGGTATATTTTAAAGAGACGGAAGTTGGGCATTTAAATTTCGTAATAATATCAGACTGCCTCAACCACAACACTACAGCTGTCTACCTGTTCCAGAAAAAATTGATGGAATACTTGAAGTGCAAATTTCAAAGACCTGTCAAAAAATTCTTTTATTTCTCTGATGGCTCTGCAGCCCAATACAAAAATAAAAAAAATTTTATTAACTTGTGTAATTACAAGCAAGATTTTGGAGCTGAGGCTGAATGGCACTTTTCAGCTACAGCACATGGCAAAGGTCCATGCGATGGGCTCGGGGCCACAGTAAAAAGACTAGCCGCCAGAGCAAGCCTACAAAGACCGTATCAGGATCAAATCACGAATGCAAGGCAATTATTTGAATGGTCACATAAGAACATAGCTAACATCGACTTTGTATTTGTGACCATTGAAGAATACATTAAAACTGAAGAACAACTGGCCAACCGGTACGATACAGCTCTAACTATATCAGGAACCCAAAAATTTCATGCCTTTATACCTCTCAGATGTGGAACCAAAGTAAATGCAAAGTTATTTTCTTCTGCAGATGTTTCAAGCATATTTCCTGTTTTGAAGGACGTTCAGCAGACATCATTTTCAGACATTAGTGGGTATATAACATCTGGGTGATTCTATTCTAACTGATTTTTTATGTCCTATGTTGTTTATTCTCAATTTTCATTACTTAATAATCTATTAATGAGATGATTGTGTTTATTAGATGTTTAGGAACACATTTCATCATTTTTTTTTATATAATATAACTTGCATTAAGAGAAAACCTACAACATATCACCAAAATGTCAGTACGGTGTCATGTCCCTTTTTTGAGTTTTTCTGTAAATGTTGAATTTTTTTGGTCGCAACAAATAATTTGAAGTAATTACCTCATAAATTCTAATGTATATGATCGAAATAAAAGAAACGACCTGTAATTTGGTCAATACATTAAGTTAATATTGAGTTCTGGTTCAATAACTCTTGTCCCCAAAATTTAACGTTTCTTTAAAACTTGCATTTGTGTGACTCGAGCGCCGTCTACATTGAGACTTATGAAACGCCTTGTGAACGATGTTGAAATCACTTCACCTGAGTAATATTTACAAGCATAGAGATGACGAAATAGTGCAAAGAGGTTGTGTCATTTTAGATTTCCGTTTTGAAAAAGGTATGTCATAAATTTTCTTGTCAGTACCGTGGTATGGATTTCTTTAACAACTATTGATTTTTCCTATCCAAAATTGCAGATATTTGTACTTAATACTAACCTAAACTACACGATAAATGGACATTAACAAAACTACAGCCAAACAGGTACAGTAATTTTTTTAAATGAAAATGTCAGTACCGTGTCTGTCAGTACCGTGTGAAAAAATTATAAATTAGTAATAAAATTGTTTTAATCATTAATTGCAATATTTTTTTATGCAGATGGCTCCAACACTACGTAGTAAAAAAGTACCTGATACTAGTAATGATATAAGTTGCCGAATTCCACAATTTATGGTACAACAAGTTATGGTAAGGCAACTAAAATCGTCCTACCAAGACTCAAACAGTTCTAAGTTTAAGCAAATATTGGGTCGAGCAATAAGCGGAAAAATTGTTAAAAAATATCGACAAATATCTGCCATTAGGAAAAATGTTGCTCCTATTATTTCTTCAAGAGTTCATAGGAGTAATCAGTCACTGAAGTATGTAAAAAATGCAAAAAGGAATCAAAAATTTATTCAAGATCGGGTGATAAATTTTTATGAAGAAAATAGTAAGAATTCCTGATAAAAAAGCTTCAATAAAAATAAATGGAAAGCAAGTAACAAAGCGTTATATGAAGTTATTGACAGAAAGTACGCCATATAAAATTTTGAGCAGTTTCTTATGTGACAGTAATTCTGAAGGGTGTCTATCAAGAAAGTGTGAGGAATCTAAGTTAAAAAATTTAGAATTTAACATGAAAGATACTAACCCTATTGATAAAATATCTTACATGAAATGGGAAGTATCTTCAGAACAAAGAATTAATGAAAAAACAAAAAACCAATAACTGTTAAAGTTACTGCAAAAACAGAAATTTCTTGCACGATAGGACAAGCGATTCAGCATTTTAAACACGATCTAGATTTGATTATGGCTCATGATTACAGAATTATTCATCAAACAATTCCATGAAAAAACTTACTCAGTTTCTACAAAGCAATGAGTTGGGACTCCTCACTGATTTCAGTGAAAATTATTCTTGTAAGTATGAAACGGAAGTTCAGTCAGTGCACTTTGGGGCCTGTAGAGTACAATGTACTTTACACACTGGCATGATTTACTCTTCAAACTTTTCTCAAAGTTTTGCTACTTTGTCAAAATCTCTCAGACATCATCCTTCTGCTATAATTGTTAATATTAAAAAAATACTTGATGCTTATCTAGCAACAAATCCAGAGGTAAAAAAAAATACATCTAATGAGTGATGGTCCAACGACTCAGTACCGCAATAAGAAAATGTTTTATCTCATAACCCAGTACTTGCCTCAGTGCTATACTCAATTAGAGGACATACAACTTTAGTGAGGCAGGCCACGGAAAAAGTTCCGCTGATGAGGTCGGTGGTTATATTAGGAAATTAGCTGACGATCAAGTGAAATACGACTTGGATGTGCCAAACTTTGAATCTTTGTTGACGATTTTGCAAGATCGTGAAAATATAGTACATTGATTGCGTTACGGAAGACGAAATATCAAACATTGATTCAATATTACCGAGCAATTTTAAGCCTTTCATTGGCACTATGAAAGTACATCAATACATGTGGAATAAACTACATCATAATTGTCTTTTATTTAATTCATTAAGTTGTTTTGATTGTTCTACTAAAAATCCATGTGAACACTTTGCTATAGGAAAAATTGATTACTCTATCAATGATACAACCAGAAAAATGAAGAACAGATTGAAAACAAAATCATGTAATTCATCACCAAAATTAACTAAAAATTCAGAATGCCTTGAAACAGACGTTGCTAAAGACAGTTTAGAAAAAAATTAAAAAATATCACTGCGTAGAAGTACAAGAATTTAAAAAAAAATTAAAAACGATGAAAACCAAAATCATACTTCATACTTCATGTAATTTAATATTATTTATTTATCATTATGAATGCATTTGATATATTACATTAATAAGTTTAACATAGTTTAAACAATTTGTTTTTTGTTAAATACTATAAATAGAGTTTTTCTTTCTCGATTAATAGTTGCTAACAATTATAAGAGTTAATTGTTATTATTAGTTATTAATGTGGTAAATAATCAATGTAAAAGAATTTTTAAATGTTGTAACAGAACTCAAGAATGTATTAAATGATTTTCCTAAAGAAAGTTTACCAAATTTATATTATGTCAGTACCGTGGAACGGAAAATTTGAAATTTGTTTTTCGTTTTTGACGCGTTGAAGTTGTTGTAAATTCCTCGCAGGCTTTTATTTTGACAGTAAAATAGATACTGAATATGCATCGAAAAATTGAGAAAGCTTAAATTTAAAATCTGATTTTTTTTGTCAAAAGAATCACAGTTAGAATAGAATCACCCATCTATCTATAATGACACTTGTTGGTTGAGTTATGTTCTGGATAAAGATGAAGACAGCAGTCAAGTGCAAGTTACATTCCTCCATCCTTCAGGTCCGTCATCCTCATTTATATATCCCACACCACCTGACACACTGTGGATCCCATTTTCAGATGTAATGTGCAAAGTGAACCCCACCACTCAGACTGGCCGAACATACAGTTTACCAGACAGTGAACTAAACAAATGTGTGGGTATCTTCCAACAATTGAAGTCTTCATAAATTAATTTGTTAATAATTAACTCATAAAATTAGGCTGAGAATGGTAAGTGTCTATGTGATATTCCTCTATTTAAAAAATTAAAAGTAATAGCCACTGCTTGTTTTATTGATATGTGTTGTTTGTTTCATTCAATGAACTGTACAAAATTTCCTCTGTTGATACTAATTCTGGTATTTTTCACAAAACGTGTATTTCTGAAGCCCTGTATCTCCTGATCCCATTGAGATCCCATCATAGAATTTTGCAATATGTATTAAGACATCACAAACAATTTTTGGTAATTTTTTGGAATTTTTAAAATTGCCACTTTTTGAAAAATTTAAAATTTAATTTTAAAATTTAAATTTTTTTAAAAATTTAACCCCTATGTTGTAGCATATCATAATAAAGCCCTGTTCAACAGCTTTAAAATGAGACCAGTCCCAGGTTAATATCACCACTGGTTGCAAGCCTATAGGCATTTTAATGTGTTAAAGTATGGTGTTTTTTCAAAGAAATTTAAAATTTAAAAAATTTATAACTTCAAAAATAATTGTGCTATGTAACCGAAATTTGGTATTTTTTCATATGTCTATGATATAATGCTGCATACCAAAAATCATGAAAATCTGAGACATCAAGTCTGAATCAGTGTGTTGATTTCACATGGAATGACCCATATACAAAAAGAAAATTGGAGTTAAACAGTTCCTGGTAAGAGTTTTGGCTCACAGCAACTTCCATGTCTTGAAAATCCGCTTAATTTTTGATGCCGCACCTTCAACTTTAGGGATCCATAAAAACTAAACAACTCAAATTTAGAGCAAAACATTCTGGATTTGGTCTTTCAATAAGATAATAAACATTTAGTAATTTTTTGGAAAAAATCTGAGACGTCATGAATCACAGGCGTGACACTCTCTCAGATTCTTGCTCTTAATGTTATCTTTCACAGTGAAAAATTTGAAGTCACCCTCTGAAGTGAATAGTTTAAAAGATCTCTTGATCTTCATTGTTTTTTATAATTGAATATGATGCTATTTAATTGTTTAGTAAACTTATATTGTTTAATTGTTACACACTTTAAATGTTAGTGTCACTGTATTTACTATGCACTGAATTGTTTTATATAATAAGATATAATTTTGCTCTTGCAGTCTCTTTCTGCTAGTAACTTGCAAGAAATAAAGAAAGCTATGGAACTTATCAATTTAAATATGGTGCACCAGGGTCCGGCTAAGACTCCCGAAGAAGCTGCTAGAAAGCACTTTGAATTTTGGGATACACAACCGGTACCAAAAATAGGTGTGACATATTTTTCTATTATTTGCCAAACTTTCTTAAATGTAAATGAGTAAATTGTGTACCTTTGGACTCATAACTAAAAACTAAAATATGAGTCAGAAGAAACCACAAGCAGGCAGGATCTGCTCAAAAATTGTGGAAATAAAGAAAAACGTATATAAAAATACATAAAAAAAAGTCCTTTTTTAGAAAAAATTTATTAGATGTAGTCATGTAGTGATATCTTTTTCTCATTATGTTATGATTTCTTTTCAAATAAAAGTGATAATTTGCCATTACAATATTCAAAACGCAAACAAATCAGTGACCTAAAATCGAAAAAATTCTATTATCTGTAATGTGTGGTCCCCCGCTATACGTTAGAGAGGGTAAAATAGTTATATAACGATGCTAAAAAGTAAACATGAGTCATTAACAGCAACCTCAAGCAAACTAAAATTTCTATAAATTAGAAATTAGCAATAAGCATGAGTTAAAATAGATTTTTAGAAAATCTTGTTTCTATGAAGTCGAAAAAATTTGGTAATAAAATGTTTTATTTTTGGTATAAAGTAATAGAATCTGAAATTTTGTACATTGCTTTATCCTAATCTGTACTGAGGAGATTTCATTGTGAATATTAGCGATGTTTATTTATTAATATTTAAAAAGTGTTGGCATTTTTATAATATACTTAATGAAATAAAGTTCATACTTTTAAACATAGTTTGTATTCTTTTAAAAAACCTTGAAAACTACTTTAAATAAGAAGTTTCATTTTAAAATGCTTGCAGTCTTTGAAAAATATTGAAATATTTTTGCAATACAACCGCCAACTCTTTCATTTCGATCCATAGACTGCAGTTTTGTGCTTATTATGCACTCATCAGCATGGAATACGAAAGCAACCTAGTTGGAGGCAAAAATACTCTAGTAGAGCAAAGACAGCCAAAAAAAACTTGTAGCTAATGTGAAATTAGAATACCAGCGAACGACCGCACATTGGTACGGTACAACTCGTAAATTTTAAAGCAGAGCTTGGGTATAAAGCAGTGAGTAACCGCCTCTAATCCAGGGCTAAGGCAGGAACATGCAACACACCACCAACTCTGTAATTTCGATCCATTGTAATGAGTGTGCAGAACAACCTGATTTAACTCCCAAACTGCAACCATGCGGTTATTTATACCCCCTAATGATTAATCTGTAGGTTTCTAGTAAAATAAAGCAGAATCCCATTCAAAAATGAATGTTCTTTCCCTTTTTCTTGCATTTCAGTCACCGCTGTTTACATTGGAGGGACGGTATACAATTCAAAAATGTTACAGGTGTCAGTCCATTTATTAAAAAAGACTTTTTGCAAGAAATGTCGCCAAAACTCACCAAGCTTGGCTACACCAAGCAATTTCTCGCCAAAAATGTTGCAAAGCAGGAAAGTTTACATACAGGTAAAGCAGGGGTCAATCTAGAGAGAAATTAGGTCCGTTAAAGGACCCTTCACAAAATTCAGGCACTCAAAAAAGGACCCTTCACAAAATTCAGTCACTCAAAGAAGGACTCTTCACAAAATTCAGCAACTCAAAAAGGGATTCTTCACAAAATTCAGCAACTTAAAAAAGGATTCTTCACAAAATTTAGTCACTCAAAAATGGACCTTTCACAAAAATCCCACACTCAAAACTGACTCTTCAATGGAGCGATTGTGAATACTTCTTGCCGTAACTATTTTTCACAAAATTCGGCATTAGTTTTCACAAAATTCTGAACTATTTTTCACAAAATTCCAAAAACAGGACCTTGGTCAAATATCCTGGGTTGACCCCTGGGTAAAGTTACTACGATAATGTGCAAAGTCCTACCTATAAATAGTTCTTACAGTTATCATTATTTTAACCTTTTGGATCCGGGGTGTTCATACAGAAATTTTTTTTCGAGGCGGGTAGTACGACTGTTGAACCACAGATTTCTTTTCCATTGAAAAGAGAAGGTATAAACTGTCGTACCAGACCTATGAAACCTTGAAAAAAAAACCCGGCTCCAAAGGGTTCGAGTGAAAATTTCAACCCCGTCCTCTAAAGAAAAAAGAATTATGCCACAACATGTGTACCGCCCGGTTCCTAAAGGCTAAAAAGCAGAAAGGTGACACATTTGTTGTTTGACCTCTTTTATGGTATAATCTGTGTGCGTTTATGATTATTTAAAATTTTTGCATCAAACGTTTTCCCCAGGGGACGAGATCAGCTCGACCGCGAATGAGCCCATCGAGCCGGACAAGCCGACGGACGAGATTCGAAAGGAACCCTTCTCCCTGCCTCAAGGCTTCCAGTGGGACACTTTGGATATGGAAGATCCTATTGTGGTAAGTCCCTTTGGTTAAATCATCATTGATTGCATCGATAAATCTGTACCTCAGAACCAGACTAACGTAAGTCCATTTTCGTCATTTTTCAGTAGAGGGGACTCTACCGAAAAATGACGAAAATGGACTTACGTTAGTCTGGTTCTGAGGTACAGAAATCAAAACAAATGTACGGTAGAATGTTGTTTTTCTTTATCAAACTTCCAACTTTTAAAAAAAAAAACTTTTTAAAAGAAGTTATGTTTACATAAGTAATTTTAAATCATAATAGCAGGAGCATTTAACTATAAGTACACCAAATATTATTTTTAATTTTGATTAAATGTGCAACACTTTCAAAAATGGTACAGTTAATGACGGTGATCTAACAAAATCCACATGGACTGCAGTTTTGTGCTTATTATGCACGCATCAGCTTGGAATAGGAATTAAACAAGCTGGAGGCAAAAATCCTCGTATAGAGAAAAGAGAGCCAACAGAAACTGGTAGCATGTGAAATTAAAACAAAAGCGAGCGACCACACTTGGTACAGTACAGCTCGTAATGATAAGTGTTAAATGTGCTTTATTCGACCAACAAATGTGTTTGAACCAGAAGACCTCTTTTAATAAGTTATGTTGAAAGTGCTTTCGATATTTTAACTTGTCTTTTTTAAACAATTCTATGTAATTTAGTTGCAACACTGGTTTTTTGTTGTAATGAACGCTAAGCCTGCCTCTTTAAGGACTTGCTTTGCTCACTAATAATGTTCCTCAGATTATCTGGATAAACGAGGTTTTACTGTATTGAAACTTTTTGTCCATATCCAGTCGGGTCTCGATAACTCAGTCCCGAGAGACTGGCTTTAGACTTCGAGGTAAAAATATTCAAGTTATCGCCTGTGGACTGTATTAAAAATTGTAGTGTATGTCGTAATAATTTCTTAAACTGGAGATTGTTAATACTGTTTTGTTCTTGATAGTAATGATATTGTTTTGCAAATAATGTTTATGATAACGCTATTGGAAATGAGAACTGGACATGAGTCATGCTTTTTCAATACAAAATGCATTTGAATATGAAATACCCTTATCTAGGTTTGACCCCTCTTTCATTCTTAATTGGATAATTAAATGTTCACTTGTAAGAACTACAAGGATAATTGTTTTCATTGGCCATGTGTGCTATGTATAGATATTCATGTCTGTAAGTTGCTTTGTATCTATGTTAAACATAATATTTTTTATCATTTCAGTTGAATGAGCTTTATATTTTATTGAATGAAAACTATGTTGAAGATGATGATAATATGTTTAGGTTTGATTATTCACCTGGCTTCTTAAAGTGGTAAGAATCTTTTATGCGTTATTTTAAGATCCGAGTAAAAACCAATAATTTCATAATGTAAATTTTGCCTCTCTTTTGATTCTTTCATCAGTTTTACAAATAGGTTAAATAGCATTAAGTTTGTTTAGCTATGTAGTACTGTATAAATGTTTTTCTTAAATCTTTATCTTTCATTTAATGAGATTTGTATTTAAATTGTAAATGAAGTTTGATTTGCAAAAACTAGCTTTAATTTCAATATTTTAAAAGCAATTTACTGTGAAACTGAGATTGCTTCTATTTATCGCAATTTTGTAGATTGAATTTCTTCCAGCAATTTGCTGCTTCGATGTATGGAGATCTTACTGTACAATGCCTGCCATTTATTAAAATCACATTTGCTCCGAGGATATTTGATTTCATTAAGCTGCTGATTTTGTAAGCCGGCATATATAAAATTACCAAAGGAAAAGGTTTTAAAGTTTAAACAAAAATAAAAAAGAAATTAATTACTATTATCTATATTTTATTTTAAGTTAATTAAAACACAATTCGAATTTAATTTGTTTGTACTAAGTACATTTTTTATATTACTCAAGGGTTTTAAAACATTTACTTATTGCTGTTTGATAGGGGTGCACAACCTGCGGCCCGTGGGCCAAATGCGGCCGCCAAGTAGCGATGTGCGGCCCGCAAGTGCATTTGATTTTTTGTGGTGAAAAACGAAAAAAAAAAATTTTTTTTGAAAAAAAAGATTTTTTTTTTTTTTTTTTTACTTAGAGGGGAAAGAAAAAGCGAAAAGGTTTTGCTGATTGTATTTCAAACTACACACACCAAATAAAAACGATCCTAAATTCGTTTGAAGAAAGATTTTAGAACTTTGTAGGGAAAAAGAGTAGATCAAAAAATTTCAATTTTCAATTACGAACCAGTGGTCAGCATACCCTTTATAGCTTCTTGGCATTGATTCAGCAAACCAAAATATTGTTATAGTAACAACCACGACAAAAAGAAAAAAAAACGCCCCAATTTAAAAAATATTATATATTTTTTAAATATTTCATGTCTCAAGTTCTGTTTCCAACTTGAATGACAAAATCCTACTAATTTGACTTTTATATGCTAAATGCTTAGCAATTTGGGCATATTTTCATGTGGTTTTCCGATGCCACGTGCAAAGTGCACTTTAAATGTTTACATGTAATTTTTCAGCAATCTTTTAGCATCGGCTTCCAAGTTACGATATTTCTTCTTATTTTTGGAGTAATGCACGAAACAAATCATACTGAGCAAGAATACAAACGTATTTTTCGAAACAAATGTGAGCATTTTTTTTAACCACTATTTTTTAATTTTTGCACTCACCTCGTGGCGAATGGATATTTTTCGATCTAAAACACGTAAAAATTAAATTATTTAATACTCTTGTTGATGAAGCTCTTGAAAGAGATGGAGTTAGTTACCTTGCTGGCCTCTAATATATGCAAATGGAGTTTCTAATAGTTGAGACTTTTGGAGTTCTAAACATCTTTTCCTCCATGATTAACCAACATTAAGAAAAATGTAAGCATGTTGAGAATTTCAACTATCAACAATGAACCCATATATAAAAATTGGTAGATAAATTTCAATCCCAGCCATCCAATTGCTAATTTTGATTTCATGGCATTTCCCTGAATTTTTAGAAAAATAATGTTTGTAAATTTTTGTATCATGATTCCTTTTTTGTTAAGTCATTATTTTATTTGATATTCACATTATATCCAGGGATGAAAATCTTCCGCGGATCCGCGATTTTCCGCTCTTTTTATTTCTTGTTTCTTCCCGCGATCTAAAAGTTAATGTCGCGATCTAAAAGTTTAGAAAAAAATGTTTTCATTTATTGTTGAAATAAAGCATAAAATAAGTTGATTTAAAGTAGTATAGGTTGAAATTACTTTCAACTTCCAAAGTAATGGAAACGTTTTTTAGGATGCAGCAGGATTGAAACCTCAAAGTTGAAATGCAATTATTGACGAACTATGTACTCTATTTTGGCATGCTGCCAAAAACATAAGTTTCTGTTGTAGGAAGTAGAAATTAAGAAAATTCACCTAAAATATTTGAGATGTTAGTTAAAAAAATTCTAAAAATAATTTTCATCTCTAAAATTTATCAAAATAACAAAAAGACCATGCAATATTAATTAGAAACACCCCACCCCCACCCATTTTTTTATATTTCTGTATTTTTTTGTTTTGTATGGCTTAAAAAGATAAAATAGGAAATTAGCAAAAAAAAAAAGTTTTGAAAATAAATAAAAAGCCTTCAATCTTCCGTTTTTACGTTCAATTTCATGGTACAAATTAAGAGATCTCTCATGACTAATTTTGCATAATATTGAAAAAAAAAAAAAAAACTATCCAAATGTTAAGCCGCACAATTTTTCCTCTTTTTTGACTTTGAGCTGTTTTCATCCCTGTATATCCAGCTAATGGTAGAATTTTGTGTTTGCACTGTGGCCTAGTTATTTGGAACTGTTGTATTGCTGAATAAAATGTTTGATTTCTTTAGTTTTAATAAGTGATAAAGTTCAACATTATTAAAGCACAAAGTTGCAAAAATATTGCAGACATGTGCAAAACATGCAAAGTTTTAAGCCTCTGATGGCTAAGCAACTTTAATGAGAAAGGCTGCTTAGTATCATAAGATCAAAACCTTACTTCGCTAAAAAAGGTTTAACTTTTCACTGTGAGTCGTGTAATATGAAATATTCTGTAGTTTCATGTTTTAATAAAGTTGGTATTTTTTCCCAACAAGTCATTTAGCAAAAATATTCAATATTTCAATTACAACTTTTCTTACATTATTAACATCAGCAAAGTACTGGTGCATGCTGCCAGGCCCAACAGTTTTCTTAATTTTCCATGGGGCAAAGGATATGTACTCAATGCAAATAATATGGCAAAGTATATTCAAAAACAAAAAACATGACTTTCTCAGAGCCTGTGTGTGTGGGGGGGGGGGGGGGGGTAATTACTCTTTACGAGCACTCCAAATGATGGGCTGGCATTCGGCCCTCAAATGGAGCTCCTGCTACGCATGTGGCCCTTCACTGAAAAAGGTTGTGCATCCCTACTGTTTGAGAAACAGAATTAAGATTTTATTAATGAATGGTTTTAACATGTTTTGATATAGTAATGAGTCAGTTCTTCTAGATTTGACTTTATAAATCGGCTGATTTTATAATCCAGTGCTTTTATTGGTCGCGGGCACTGTACTAAATTTGCTTTTCCTTGTTGGTTTTTATATTAAATGAACATAAAGGACTTTCTTGTCCAGAAGGCAAATCCTACACTAACATAATTTACATCACAGAACAATATTTTCTGAATATTAAATTGCAGCAGCCAAAGACTCAGCGTGAGAATAAATGTGCTCAAAAAGAAGAAATCAGTCAGTTAAACAATTGGCGACAGATCACCTTTGCATAGTTAAATGCTTTGAGCCCAGTAGCAGAATTTTTACAGCAGTCTGGGACAGATTTAAAACCAAAAAATAGTTTATGAAACAACTTACATTTAAGTATAATTTAAATCATTAGCAAGAGATGCAAAACAATAAATGCAGGTACCTGTGGCTTATATCCCAGAAAGTACAGCACAAACAGAGCCCGATTAACCTTTTTTTTTTTTGTTAGGGGGAGCTGAGTTCAATTTTGGAGCCCCCTATGTTTCAAATCGTGTGTTTATTGTGTCCCTATGTTTCAAATCGTGTCGTTAGTTGTTGAAACAAATTTATCATTTTTTGAACAAAATGTAATAAAAACACATTTTAACACAATTTGGTCAAATCATTTTTTGTGCCCTCTGAAATTATCATGTAAGCTTAAGCTTCCTGAGCCTATGAAGTAATCAGGCCCTGAGTTCAAATTTTCATTAGCTTTCCTTTTTTGCTTCAAGATGTCTTTTTTTTTTTTCCCTCGAGTAAGAAAAAGTCTGTAGGATTTCTCTAGAATCTGCGACACTTGTTTCTGCTACCTGGTTCTGAGTGTACTTCAAAATATATGCATTTTGTGGTTATTGAAAAAATGAATGAGAAAATGTAGATTAACTTGTTACTAAAGTAACTTAGGCAAGTGGCAAGTCTCTCGTTAATGATTACTATATGCTAAAATTTTGGAGATATATTTTATTGTTCAATATTTCTTTTATTATTTTTCAATCGTGATAA
This sequence comes from Uloborus plumipes, assembly GCA_038373865.1. Taxonomy (NCBI): domain Eukaryota; kingdom Metazoa; phylum Arthropoda; class Arachnida; order Araneae; family Uloboridae; genus Uloborus; species Uloborus plumipes. Next base: position 133,247 of record JAXGGA010001586.1, on the reverse strand, counting down.
GCATTTGAATTAAAGCCTCTAATTGATTGCTTTAAATTAAGACAATGAATTAAAGGTTCTTCATCAGTGTTGCACCTGATAAAAAGCCTCTAATAGATTGTTTTGTGCTACATATGAACAAATCGTCATTAAAATTAAAATATTGTTTAACCGTGAACTTCATTGACAATTAAAAGAGTGTAAGGACTGCTCTTCGTATAATAAATTTATTTTACTTTTTGCTGAATTTTTAAGTGTTTTTATAATCTCTTTTATTTGAGTTTTTAGTGCATAAGTCATGAATTATGCTCAGTGGTCCGTCCTGTATGAAATATGTGTAAAATTTGGTATTATGTACTGGTGCTTGTACTTTGATGACTAATATACCCTAGTCAACTTAGCACTTCAGGCTATGTTTTTTTTTCTTTAGAGAAAAGACAAATAAAACATGCTGTTCTTTTTTTCTATGTTTTAATGCTTTCTCTATTTGAGTGGGGGGGGGGGGTCTTTATCAAAGATTTATTTCCTAATCAGTATTAATATATTTCAAATTAAATAGGGTTTTTGTTCAAATTAAATAGGGGTCAACTTCATTCATGGTTGAAAGTATCATGACTGCTATTTGTAAAATAAATTTAATTTACTTTTTTTTTTGAATGTTTAAAGACTTTTTGTTGATCTTTTATTTAAATATTTTGTGCATCAGGTGAATTATGCTCAGCTAGCCCATCCTTTTAAAAATATTTCTAAAATTCAGTATTATGAACAACTACTTGTACTTAGATTACTTATATGATTCAGGAAACTTGGCACCTCTGCCTATGCATTTTTTTTCCTTCAAAAGAAAAATGGAAGAGAGCATGCTTTTGTTTCTTCTATGTTTTATGCTTTCTCTATTTAAAAAAATGTCACCAAAATTCGATTGCCTAGGCAGTGATCAATTTTAAAAACTGTTTCAGGGCCCTTCAGCCACCCCACTGGAAAAAGCACTGGCATTGTGGTGTGCGTGTGGTTAAGAGTAAGAAGCTGGTTGGGTTTATCAGTGCTGTGCCTGCACTCATCAAAATATATGGAAAGTGAGTTTTTCATACACATGTGTAGTTGGAAATGATGCATAAAAATTATTACCTATTTAATAAAACGTACTGAAAAATAATCAAATTATAGTTTAATAAAAACTAAAAAGTACGCTTTTAGAGTTAAACTATATTTCATGATACTCCAACTGATTTTCAAAACTATTGAATATCCACTAAATTTACATGCACTTATAATCAACATCAAAATGTAATATAGTTTAGCTTTTAGTATTAAGTATGTTACCTTTATATTTGCAAAGAACGTGAATTTTATCTTTTATTCACCATTACATACATACAAACCCACATGTGGAAAGTAATAAAAGCGTATTAATGAAATAAAACATGTTGGTTAAATGACTAGTTATGGACATCGTTAAAGGTTAATCGTTAGACAAAATTTGTTGATTAAGGAAATTTTCGGAAGGTCACGACTACCTCCCATCGGGCAGCCCTTGTTTCATCCTTAGCCTGCATCAGACAAATGTTTCCTTAAAAGAAACAAAAATGGACTTAAGTTAGTCAGTCTCTAAGGCACAGAAATGTTGTTGTCTTGTGCAGTGTTCGTGCTGAACTATGCGTTACCTGGGTCCCAGGGACAAATTAATGAAGAAAAAGTTGGTCCTATGGTGTAAAAATTGACTCACGAAATATATGAATAAAATAGCAGTATTATTAAAGTATAAAATTTTGTAAATATGATGCATATTTGCATACCTGGAAAAAAATCTCATACTCATACGAAAAAATAAAATATTTACTTAAAAATAAATTTAAATTTGAAATTAGTAGGTATAATTTAACATCGTCATCATGTTTTGTTTTTAACAAACAGATAACTAATATTAGTAAAACCATTTCATTAAAAATTATCTAAAAATGCATAACAATTCATTAAAATCATTACAAATATCCGACACTGTTTTTTTTTTTTTTTTTTTTTTGAGAAGGGGAAGAGGGCAAAAAATATAACAAAGTCGGGGGAACACCATTGTATTTTAGCTCTGTAGGCTAGGCTTTGTACTATGTAGTATTTAGAAAATAATCTGACAAATAACTAACCAGAAACGGATGCTAAAAGATTGCTGCACAATAGGTAAAAATCAGCCAAAATTAACTAAGCCTATTTTCCATGTGCCAACGAAAAAAGATCACAAAAGGGCTAAAATACTACGAAAATTCGTATTTACACGATGTTTATCGATCAATTCCATGTACCAAAAGTAACAGGTGCAAAAGGCGGCACAAACCATGACAACAGGTTAAAAATCAGGTATTTTAAGAAATTGGTAGGGGGAGTGGAGATTGATATTTAGAGAACAACTCTGTCCGACCTGTTCCTCACAACTAGGATTGCCTGGCCTGAATAGAAATTAAAACCGCAGATAAACTTCACTTATGTTTTTAAATACTTAGAAGACCAAAAAAAAAAAACAATAATTATCTCAATCAATTTCTTTCTTTTTGTAGTTAGGAAAAATATTTTGATAAACTGTAACAAGTATTGTTTTTTTGACAGCTGCTTAAGGCCAAGTGAAGAAGTTACTTTACAATAGTCACAAAATTAGCTGAAAGTAGTCAACCTGTGTGATAACTGTGCCTGAATCCTTAAACAATAACCACTGATATCTGATAATTTATATTCTCATATTTTATGAAAGTATGTACATATGCTCACATGTCACATTTGATAAGAACATCATTAGGCATTTTTAAAAATTCAATATTACAATGCTTTCTACAAACTTAGCAGAATAAGAACATTTTTTAGGAGGTCACAACGACCTCTTTTCACGGTGTCTGATTCTATGAAAAGTAGATGTAGCAAGCTATAGTTAAAAATACTATGTGTTAACAGAATGAATGATATGAAAATGATTCTTGAATAAGCCTGGGTTTATTCATCAAAAACCTGGGTATTAGATTAAAAACCCAGATAGGTTGGGCTTTTTCAAAAATACCCAGGTTTTTTCAAACCCTGATCTTAGGTGCAAAAATTTGACGTTTTGGATCACTTCAAAGCTTTTTTTTCCCTCCTGAATCATCACAATAATGACCTGTGGTTGACCAAAAGGAAAAAATTCAAAAATAATTTTTAGGTGCAATAAACTTTGTCTTTAAATTTTCTTTTGTATGTTTTGAGGATCTTTTTAAATATATCAGCAATCTGTAGCAATTTTTTTAACTGCTTCCCTTACAAAAATTTTTTTTTGCATTTTGTAAAAAATTGCAAAAAAAAAAACACATTTTTAAAGTTTTCTGTTTCTTGCAGGCAGCGCAACACTGTGGAGATAAATTTCCTGTGTGTCCACAAGAAGCTGAGATCGAAGCGAGTCGCCCCGGTCCTGATTCGAGAGATCACCCGACGCGTGAACCTGGAGGGCATCTTCCAGGCAGTCTACACGGCCGGAGTCGTCCTGCCCAAGCCCATCGGGACCTGTCGGTCAGCTCATTTTGGTTAATTGTTTGCATGATAGTTTAAAATACTAGGTGTGCTATTTCTTTCCAGTAGAGTTAGTTACTAGTGATAGCATTATTACGAAAACACTAGTCAAAATATTTATTCTATTGTGTACAGTATAGTTTTAAGTTTAAACAAGAAATCGAGGCAGTTTCCTGCATTTTCTGGAAATGGGTAAACAGGTATAACTTCTATCAAGTATTTAAAAATTATGAAATATTTTGAATTTTCTTACAAATGAAGAAAAGTATACGTAATAAGTTTTATAGATGAATTCAAATAGATTTTTAAATGCTGCATTATTTCAATATAAACTGTATGGAACTATTAGCTTCTCAATATGTTTGATATTGACGTTTTCATTAGTTATTGCTGTTTCAGTTGGCGGAAGGAACTAAATAGTTTTTTACTCGGTGTTGCAGATACTGGCATAGGTCGTTAAATCCCCGCAAACTCATTGAAGTCAAGTTCTCCCATTTGAGTCGCAATATGACGATGCAGCGCACTTTAAAGCTTTACAAATTACCTGATGTAAGTTTGCCAGCTGTTTATCAGTTATATTTCAGTTCGCTTTGTTGATATTCTAAAAATATTTTCTCACCCCTTCGAAGAACCCGAAGACTCCCGGTTTCCGTGCCCTGAAGGAAAAAGATGTGAAGCAAGCTTGTGCTTTGTTGGCAGAGGTGAGCTTTTTAAGCATACTGGGGTTTTTTTGTTGTATGATATGTTTGCACTTCTTATAATCCAAGATCTAGCAACGTCGAAAAAACTGCAATATCAAGACGTTTGGCTCTTTAATATATCTTTCCTTATGCGCTTTTTAGCGGCACATGCAGACTGCACCACTTTTTTACTGCGTATTATACTTGTACTGGAAAAAATAGTGTTTTTAAGTCATTTTTGGGCAATTCCACGTCAAATCTATCATGGAAAACAAGTTTTTGGCCTCGCCATTTTTTTTTTACAAAAATCTGTGTGAAGGAGGCATTTGACAAGTAATCCTGCCAAATTTTAGATTTCTACTTCAAAAATTGTACAAAATACAGAGCTGCTAAAAATGAAAAAAAAACACAAAAGTTTTTACCTGGAACTTCTTTTTTAATTGTGGTAGAATAAAAATTCAAAAACCGTTGTGAAGGCAAGAAAGAGAGCTTTCCATTGATATTTTACATGGACATACTTACGACATGTTAAAGTTTCTCATTGCCCCAAAATGGTTAAAAAATCACTATTTTTAGCAGCAAAAATGTGATGCTCAGTAAAAAACGCAACCACCTTTAGACGCTAGACTTGCTGCTTGGAAGGGCTTAGGGAAAGATGTATTAAAGAGCCAGACATCTTAAAATTGTCACTCGGAAACTTTGCTTTCTTTTAGACCAGTGGTTCTCAACGGGGGCGGTACCGCCCCCCTGTGGGCGGTGGGAAGATGCTGAGGGGCGGTGAAGATGTTTTGGGCAGTAGGGGGGCGGTGAGCATATTTTGGGCGATAGGGAGCGGTGGGAAAATTTGGGGGTCAGAGGACAATAAATGTATTAGAATTAATTTTAATTTAAAAAATCAAAATTGAATTTTGCATTAAATCAAGAGTTCAACTTGAATTATTTGTGCAGACGCTAAAACAACTTATGCTCTCTGGAATCTTTAAACTTATTTCCTTATGTTTTTCGGAGGTAATCGGTTTTAGTGATCTTTTGCGTCCGACAATCTTGAGAGAGAATGTTATAGCTTGGCGACGGAGAGATGGCGAAAGACCTTGAAGTGGAAACGACCCTGTTTCATTTTGAAATAGGGAGAATCAGCGTCAAAAGTAATTTTCTACTTACTCGTACATTAAAATTTTTATTTCCTGCGTGATTTGTCTGATGCTACCTATTACAAAATAAAGCGATTCGTTTCCACTTCAAGATCACCCGCCATCTCTCCGCGGTCCAGCTTTACCAAATGAAGAACTGTTACAATAAATCACAGTAGCAATGAGGGTTGCATTTTTTTACTTAATATTAGCCAATTTGACTAATTTTGATCACACATAGCTAAAAAAATTCAAAAGCATTAGCGACACCATCGTTTGGCTATTTTTTAGCCAAACTGTTGATCGATTTTTTTTACCATAACAATGTAATTTCTAATATCTGCAAAAAAATTTAATAACGAATTGTGTTTAGTAATTATCATACTGTCCTGCATTTGCAGGTGAAAATGGTCAAATTAAGTTCTCAAGTTTCAGTCGCCTGTTTTGATTGTTGCTAAGTTGAACTAGTTTTCAGACTGAACCAATTTCCCGTTTAGGATACTAGATTTCAATGTCTATTGCCAAAATTTAATGGGGGGACTCAAAATACTGCGAAACAGATTCCCATTTGCATTCTAGTGTCTCCCACAAATAGCGTTTTAGGCAGAACATTAAAACGTCATCGATTTTTTTTTACTTACTTAATTTTCTTTCACATTTTCTCATAAGTTAGCTTAGTACTTATGAGAAAGTAAGTTTACCCTAAAGATATCCCAAATGTCTCGATGGGCCGTGGCATCCGTGCAATTTGGCTATTTTCCTTATTTTGGTTATTTTCCTACATTTTTACCCGGCAATCGTATTTGCGATGCTTAGAGTGCCCGCTTAGTTTGACTGTTTTGTTTGACCTTAGTATTTTAAATTTGGCTTTTGCTCACTTCATTAATTTACTTTCATGGTTTATTTTTAGTGAACTCTCCTTCGATGATAATCACGTTTTTGCACAAAGACTTCTATGAGCATTTTGAGGATATTTTTGTCTTTGAGCGTTCCTCAATGGGCCATGAACCCTTTTGAAAATATTGAGACAGCATATGTTCAGTATCAGTAAGAATTGGTAGATTTTTCAACCACTGAAACTTGAAAAGCTGGTTTCCAGAATGTTAACAATCTTACAGAATTTTGCCTGCAAGGAGACATTAGTAGCCTTTATCCTGGACTGTGAGCTATCGTCAAAAATTTCTAAGTCGTCTTCCCCTCTTACTACCTCGTCGAATGAGGATTCTTTGTTGTCATCGACCTAGTTACAAAATAGAGAAATCGACTCCAAATCGTCCAAAGAGGAGACTTGCGCCTCCACTTACAAAAAATATTAAACCAACAGTGAGAAAACTGGCTTTAAACCACCAAGAACAAATATCTCACTAGCATATACACTGAAGTGACAAAAGTCATGGGATAGCAATATGCAAATTTTCAGATGGCAGTAGCATCGCATAGAACAGGTATAAATGCGCAGTGCTTTTACAGAGCTTTCATTTCTGTTCAAGTTATTCATGTGAAGAGGTTTTAACGTGATGATGACCGCACGACGTGAATTAACAGACTTTGAACGCGGAATGTTAGTTGGAGCTAGACGCATGGGTCATGCCATTTCGGAAATCGTTAGAGAATTCAACATTCCCAGATCCACTGTGTCAAGAGTGTGCCGAGAGTATGAAATTTCAGGCATAACATCCCACCATGGACAGCGCAGTGGTCGACCGCCTGCACTTAAAGATCGAGACCGGCGACGTCTGCAAAGAGTCGTAAATTCTAACAGACAAGCAACACTGCGTCAAATCACCGTAGAAATCAATGTGGGACGTACAATGGACGTGTCTACTAGAACTGTGCGGAGAAATTTGGATTTCTTGGGCTATTCCAGCAGAAGACCGACTCGAGTGCCTTTACTGACAGAACGACATCGCTTGCAGCGACTCTCGTGGGCACGTGAGCATATCGGTTGGTCCCTAGATGAATGAAAAACCGTGGCCTGGTCCGATGAGTCACGATTTCAGCTGGTAAGAGCCGATGGTAGGGTTCGAGTGTGGCGCAGACCCCACGAAGCCATGGACCCAAACTGTCAGCAAGGCACTGTGCAAGCTGGTGGTGGCTCCGTAATTGTGTGGGCTGTTTTTTCATGGCATGGACTTGGTCCTCTAGTGCGACTGGACCGAACATTGACTGGAAATGCTTATGTGCAGCTACTTGGAGATCACTTGCAGCCATTCATGGACTTCATGTACCCAAACAACGATGGGATTTTTATGGATGACAATGCGCCATGTCACCGGGCCACAACTGTTCGCAATTGGTTTGAAGAAAATTCTGGACAATTCCAACGAATGATTTGGCCACCTAGATCGCCCGACATGAATCCCATTGAGCATTTATGGGACACCATCGAGAGGTCTGTTCGTGCCCAAAATCCTGCCCCATCAACGCTTTCACAATTATGGACGTCTATCGAGACAGCATGGCTCAATATTCCTGCAGAAGACTTCCAACGACTTGTTGAGTCCATGCCACGTCGAGTTGTTGCACTTCGCCGGGCAAAAGGAGGGCCGACACGATATTAAGAGGTATCCCATGACTTTTGTCACTTCAGTGTATTTGATTTCTGAATGTTCTTTTCATATTTTGAATGAGAAAAAAGAATGCTTTGCTTGTTTATTTTTATTGCATTTGATTGTTTCCTTCATTTTTCGAGTAAAAATTTTTTTTGCTTGTTCATTTCCATTTTATTTTATTTTATTTTGTTGTTATTCTTTAAAAAATAAAATATTTTTAATCCTAGATTTGTTTTTTATCTCTGCATTCGTCATTTTAATTCTAATTATGACTAATGAGGAAAAATATATCTTGTTTAACAGTTTTGTAAAATTCCGGAAGGAAATTCTTTTAAACTTTAAACATCTTGTTGCACACCCTCTAACATTTAACATAAAGGGGGGCGTTGGAAAAAAATTCACTGGTAAAGGGGGCGTTAGCCGTAAAAAGGTTGAGAACCACTGTTTTAGACCATTAGTTCAAAAATTAATGTACGTGAAGATGGTGGTGACTTTGAATGTGCTTCTTTGCTTGTCTCACTGTCTGTTTTGCTTTTGCTTTTTCTCTTACAGTACTTGCTAAAGTTTGATCTTGCACCATCGTTTTCTTTGGAAGAATTTCGCTATTGGTTCTTGCCCCGTACCAACATCGTCAACAGTTTTGTTGTTGAGGTAAATGTTTTCTCTAATAATAATTTTACTTTTCGTTGAATAGTATAATATGTTTGCTATGGGAAGTTAAATGCTATCGGAAAGAGCTTATTACTACACCTGTGTGTGATGTAGAAATCTGGTGGAAACTATTGGTTACTTATATAGCTGAGCAATTTTGATTATTATTTATTTAACAGTTGTTTGTGTTAATTTTGTAATTTTTACATAACATGGGGTATGGGGGTGTACTATTGAAAAGTTTTCAGTGTATGTGTCAATATTTAAAATTTTCTGCAAACAAAAACATTGCTGTAAAATTTTTTTGCAAAACATACTGTACATATTCCAGGGGTGGCTACAAGGGAGATTGTCCCTCTCTTGGGGCACTCTTCACCCGTAATTTTTCGGTTTTGAAGTTCTAAAAATGAAATTTTATATGAGTTTTAGTGAAATGGGGGAAGAAATATTGATGCTCGCCTCCGGAAATGTTTCAGAATTGAAGTCCAAAACCTTTGTGATCAATTTTTGCAAACCAGAATGCATTGCATAAAGTAAATAATTAAAATCAATCGCCCCTCCCTTGAAAAATTTCTGGATCCGCCCTTGACATATTCTGTGTTGTGCCTTATATTGTGGCGTACAGCAAAAATGTAAAGTTAAAAGCAAGAACCACTATACAGTCATATTTTTCCAATTGTACTTACACTTTTTTCAATAGTATATCTCAATACTGCCTTCCAACTTTTGCCAAGATTACAGAAATATATTAGCAAAACACTAAAATTTTCTGCAAACAGCGTCCGCGGGTTCGTCCATATTGTCTGGCTCCAATGTCAGGATAGCAAGTTTTCCGTTTCTTCTTCCTTTTTTTTTATTGAGATAAAGTGAGAGAACAAATATATAAAAATTTGTAAGTAATAAGCAATGAATGAAATCCAAAAAATGCTCAGTTAATTTAGGTTTTTTACCACCTAATACTGGGTGTAACAGTTTCTCAGATTTTTATATAGCATTCAGAGTATGCAAGTGAATTATTTTCAGGGCACTTTTTTCAGAGTTACTATTACTCATGACAATAGTTATGATGCAGCTTAAATGAATTACTTACTGACTGCAGAAAATTTTATAGCAATTTTTTCTATGAACATATAGCAGTTTGCTTACAATTATAATTATTGTATTCTCTGAGCAAATGTAAAGTCTTTTAGTCAGAAAAATAATTTTTTGCATAATGTTTTATTACTTGGATTTTAAAATAAATAATTTTCTTTTTCAGAAAAGGTCAGTGAGTTTTTTGTTAACATTTTCCCTTTATTTATAGTAATAGTGTAATATTACTGCATGCAGAATTAATTCAAGTGGAATTATACAATTATGGAACTTTTGGTTCAAGTGGGTGTTTACTGACCACTATACACTTTAGTCTCAAGCTTTAACTCTTGTGTACATGCTTCCAGGTGAACGGCACCATCACAGACTTTGCGAGTTTCTACACGCTGCCATCCACGGTGATGCACCACCCGGTGCACAAGAGCCTGAAGGCGGCCTACGCGTTCTACACGGTGGGCAAGGCCACGCCCCTTGCGGACCTCATGCAAGACGCCCTCATCGTGGCCAAGAACGTAAGCAGCGCTACCTCGGCATTTGTTGATTTTAAAAAGTGATAGCTTTGTGCTTTGGACATACACTAAAATTTCGTTTAAAGGAACTTGAAAACTGTATTAAGCAAGTAATAAGATTAAATTAAACAACCTTTGACCCTGATTGCCGATCTCCCAAAAAAAAAAAAAAAAAAAACGAACTTCTCTGGCATTTTAAATCTAAATATATTTAATTGTTTTCGAGAGGATATGGTGAACACGGAAAAGGAAAGGTAATCCTTGCTAGTAAAATTTTGCTAGTTCCAAAAGCAGGAAAAAGATGGAAAATTGAAAACTTATAATAAAATCAATTACTAGTATTTTAATTGTTAACAAATAAAAACTGGCAACAGATAAACATTTTAAATTGTTGAGAGTTTTCTTTCCTCGTCGGCCAACAATGATAATCCTGTAGATTTAAGCCTTAGCCCCATTTGCTAAATAAACATTATAATTTGAATTCTATTTTACATGGAAGTTCAATACACATCTTATCAGACGCAGAATTTTTTTTTTTTTTTTTTTTGGTACTCTTTCAAATTTTTCAGTATGTTTTCACTTCAAAAATTGCAAAAAACATTTTAAAGGTTTTTAATTAATATCTTTACTAATTAATGACGTCCAAAAACGTGAGGTAACCAAGAACACTCTCGATCACTTTACCTTTCAAACAAAAAAAAAAAAATCAAAATCGGATCACCGTTGAGGCTGTATGGTGCCACAGACAGATACACAGACATGTCAAACTTATAACTCCCTTCCTTGTTGCATCAGGGGTTAAAAACCGTCAGCAAATCTTCGATTGCCAAACATTGTTGTTACACAGGGCATAATTTTCTTTTTTCGAAAGCCAAGAATATTTGCAGACAGGGGAATTAAATTTTCTGGAAGCGTTTTATGTTCACAAAAATTTAAATAATGTCTGCAAGGAATCTTTTGCTGTTCCGCATATCTCTCAAATTTTAATCGATGGGTTCAAACTTACGTATTCTGATACGTCAAATCTTGCCTCTGCACACCCCGAGATCTGATTGGTCGGTCTTCTTTTTTTTTCTGCATTTAAACTCTTTATTATTAGCGGCTATAATGCAAACAAATAATCCTAATTGCAAGGAACATGAAGTACTTTGTCAACATGAAAACAACTTTTTCTTTCTCCAGTACATGACAAATAAATTAATTAGTATCAGGGGCGGCTCCTCACTATGGGCCGGGTGGGCCGGGCCCACCCAGAAAAAATGGAATAAAAAAATCATTAAAACGTATCATTTTGTATCTAATTTCAAAAAAAAAACATAGGGCACAAAACATATTTTAACCTTCAGCCTTCCCTCCCTTTGCACATCGCTAACACAACACGAGAAAGTTTTCGAATTCCACTTTTACCGCTTCGCAAAACTTTAAGACGAACTGAAGGGCCATCGAGCGTTCGGCCCACATCAGACATCAATACTCCACTTTTAGCCAATCGCAATGGCTGAATTAACGAGAGCGGTGAGCGAAAACACCCCTTGTAACTCCTGTAGAGTGGGCCCACTGTCTTGGTGCCCAAGATTTCCCTTTGTCCCTAACCGAAGCGGTGGAGAGGGAAATGCCTCCTCACTGTACAGGGGCAAAAAATGTCTGGTCCCTGTGGAAGGGAGAAAACTCTCACTTCTTCTCATTTCGCGTTCCTCGTCTTTTTATCTTTTTTGATTTTAAAACATTTCTTTTTTTTGGTCTTTATTTTTTCATGTTCAACACCTATTACTAACAGGCATAGAGATTGCCAATTTCATTACCCCCCTTACCTGTTTATTAGAAACAAGATCCTTTTAAGTTTGATAATATTGTGTAAGAAAAATAAGTGTTTGAATATTGTTATGTACTTTATGTATTTCCTGAAAATAATTCGAATCAGGTATCATGACCATTACTAGTTTGAGTACGAATAATAGGTATGAGAGTTGCACACCATAACAGGTTAAACCAGTGTATTCCAATTTATTTAAAAACATATACATACATTAAAATTGAAAGTTAATTGAAATATCACAGCTGTAAAAGTAAGTTTTTTAAGTTCTAACAGTTAGAATTTGTTTTTCCATGAACTGGAATTGCAACATTTGTATCCAAATTAGAAAAAAAAAACTTTTAAGCATGCCCCCCCCCCCCTCCATATCTAGTCATTTACCTTATGCGTTCCTTTATTTTATAGAGGCTTTCAGAAAGTCATGGTGCAGATTGTCGAAATTTTTAGGAAGAAAGAGAGGATGTTTTTAGGCATAAATGTTCTTTTTCGGTTTGAGTATAGTCCCTTAATATGTGAGGAGTCGTGACACTTTTGATGTGATGAATATTTTCACTGTCTGAAAATGGCAAAATTATGAGATCTAGCTTGCTTAACGTTAGTGATGTATGGAAAGTCGGCCATCTGTGTAAAATACTGCTACAGTACAGAACCTTTTATCCGGGAACCAAAATACCGGGAAACCAGAAAACCGGCAACATTATGTCGATTTTTCCGCCACTTTTTAAAATACGCATTTTCGGCAATTTTTAAAAAATGAAGAGTTTTTTTTTTCTTTTGAAATACCTAAATGAATATGAACGGTTTCTTCATAAATACCATATAAGTGGCATATAGCTCAAAATTTTTTAATATTGTAATATCTATAAGCCTCGTCTGGATCGTTTTCTCTTCAGATTTTAAGATGCATTACTATTTGTTATAGTAACTTGGGTTTTATAAACAATTGGCAAATATCGCTTCGTAGCGATTCAGAAAACTGGGAAATTCAGTTATCCGGGATAGCTGTGGCCCCAAACATCCCGGATAATTGGTTCTCTACTGTATTATTATTACATTGATCATTTAAGGCTAGTGTAGCATTTAAAATATGAAACCTAAGCACCAAATCAAATGAGATAATTTTGCAACGCAAGTTTGCATTAATTGAATTTGGTATTAGTTTACGTCGCTCAGTATTGGTTTACTAACTGTTTCCTTCATTTTATCTGTGTAAGTATTACTGGGCAAACATATAATAGCGGGCCCACCCACTAAATTAAAGCACGAGCCGCCACTGATTAGTATATATAAGATGCAAGTATTGTATTTCCCCACATTAACTGGCATGCCGCAAAGTTTGAGGCTCACCTGAGTTTCAATACCTCTTTCCTGGTCCTTTTCAGATTTTCAAGACCATACCAGAAGAAAATATTACTTTGAAAGTGGGATTTATGATGATTTGTGTCATTAATGTTTTTCTCGCAATTATTTTTTCTAACTGATGATATTAAATTTAATAAATTAAAATTGTTGTAGTTCTCTTCAAAATAGTTATTATCAATTGTGACATAATTAGGTTCAAGTTTCATAAAGCGTCATCTAACTTTTGCTTGTTGTTATTACTTAAAATGTAGTTGAAATGCAAAAAAAAAAAAAAAAGTCTTTCAGTTTTCATGTTTCTACAGATTTTTTTTTTTTTTTTTTTTTAAATTTCAGAAGTTGGCTTTTATATGAAACACCAACTGCTGAAAGAAGTATTTGAATTTTACAAAGTACTTTTAGCTATAAATTTACAAGATATTTTCTGTGCAATAAAACCTCCTAAATGCTGTGTAATCTTGACCGGCATGGGAGCTGTTTTCTTGACGGAGAAAATTACATTTGGAAAAATTACAACAAAATTAGTTTTACTGTTCAAAATACAGAAGAATCAGCTATAATGCTAATTTTCTCCCAGATAATCCTACTTTGCTGTAATATTTTCATTATTTTTGTCTGTTTCATGTTTAGTAAAAGTGCGTGATGTTTATGATGCACTGTGAAGTTATATACATTTTTTCCAAACTAAGATGCATGTTTTTCTTGTAGATGGGATATGATGTATTTAATGCTCTAGACTTAATGGAAAATAAGCTCTTCTTAGAGCCATTGAAATTTGGAATAGGAGACGGAAATTTGCAGTATTACCTCTATAACTGGCGATGCCAGCCGATGGCTCCTAATCAAGTAAGCTTTCTCATGCTCCATTATGTCTTTTTTAAATACCTTTAGTGCTCAGTTGAAGCATACCGAGTAGCACTTTGGTCGAATACCGAGTATTTGGTATAATACTTATCATGTTTAAAATACAATGACTTTGATTATCAAATTATTTTCATAGCATTTTTTTCAAAAGTAGTGCTTGACCCAAAATAATCGACTTTTTCTTACGATTATAAAAATGACTGAATTTTACTTCTATGAATTGTTATCACTGTACCGAAGACTTGAATCTGCAAAATGATGGGGTTTAAAAAATTCGTAATCTAAGTTTTCAAATGATTCAAAATAATTTGGTATATGATTTATGTTGTCTTATTATCAGTCTAGGAATATTAATCTTAGGGATCACATTGAACGGTTCTCGTCCGAAGGTGAATTAAATACAGCTATATGTGATCACAAATGCTCATTCATGAATTTGCAGCATAGAAAAGACATAGGCAATAGCTAACCTTTACCGTGCATTGATTTCATAAGTGGAGATTTTCTTTTTCTGTTTTGATTCATACATAGAACACGGTTGTATTTTGTGAATAAAGCAGCTGTAAATTTCTTTAAAATTTCCTTAACGTGAAAAATATACAAATTTTACAACCACTTGGCATTGGCCGAGTACCTGCTCAAAATTAGGCCCAGTACCAAGTTTTTATCGAGTAATTGGTACACCACTAGTGCAACAAGTGGTGCCAGATCTCGTAAATGTTACGAATTTTTTCTTTTCTTTTCTTTTTTTTTTTTAAACCTCAAACCAGAAAAAAGTTTTTTCACTTTGTGATTATTTTTGTGTTAAGGGGTCTAGGGAGTCTTAAAATGAAAAATTTTCGATTTTCTGGAAAAAATATATGTTATATAGGATTTAATTCTGAACAGTTTGATGCCTCATTTTTTACCATCGGCAAAAAACTTTTTGAGTTATCATAAAAAAACTTTAACTATCCCCAATGAGTTTAATGTTAACTACAGCGATCAAACCTCTTTTTCTCAGATGTCGGTTTTACAGTTTGCGCGCATGATATCTCAAAAAGTGTTTCATTAATTTTTTATAAAATTTTGCATGCACGTACGTACAGCCTATCTCACCAATCTGAACCAAAATTTAAGTTTAAAAAATAATAATAAATATTTTTATTAAAATTTTTAAAATAAGAATCAAAATTCACCAAAATTTGGAGGAATTAATTTTTTTTTCTGAAAAATTGAGTTTGATTTTTGAGAAAAATTTAGGTTTAGAGTGTTAAGATATGCTTTTCGTAAGTGCGTGCAAAATTTTATAAAAATAAATGAAACACTTTTTGAGATATCATGCATGCAAAATGTAAAATCGACTTCTGAGAAAAAGGGGTTTGAACAGCTGCTGTTAACATTAAACTCATTGGGGATAGTTAAAGTTTTTTTACGATAACTCAAAAAGTTTTTTGCCTATGGTAAAAAGTGAGGTATCAAACTGTTCAGAATGAAATCCTTTATGACATATATTTTTTTCGGAAAATCAAAAAAATTAAATTTTAAGACTCCCTAGACCCCTTAAGAAAGAGACGCAAAGTAAAATTAGTCTTAAGCCTAAGAATCCACGTAAAAATATTGCCAAAAGTAGAAAAGATTCATTTAAAGCAGGGATTCTAATAGTCTAATATCCAACTTAGGATAACCTACTCTCATCAAGTTTCCTAATAAGTTATACATAAAAATGTAGATAAAAATATTCCTAACACGATGCCATATGACTATCAAACTAAAAATGATGTTATTTTTCAAAGTTCAGCAAATGTAAAAAAGAAAACTACCTAATAGTGAGTTTTAGATAGTCAACTGATTTTTGATTATTATTATACCAAGTTAGCGATTGAAAGATGCACAAAAATAGCACAAATCTCAAGGAGCGCTTGCCCCATGGATTTCAAGTTGTAAGACAGTAAATTAGCCAAATTTTAAAAATATCAGTCAAAGATTAAATACACCAAATTTTAATTGGTGTTTCCAACTTTTTTTTTTTTTTGTATTTAAGTTGCCAGAGAAAATCTATTCCCAAATATTTTAGCCTGATCGGAATTTTCCCCTGGATGAATGATTTTATAGCATTTTGCGAGGTGGCGAGTGGGCCCTGAAATATTTTATTTTTTAAATTTCGACTCGTTAATTTTAGCCTAGAATTTTCAGCGGTGGCCGTCCGATCACAGCATTATTTAAGCGAAAGAACTAAAATGTGGTCTTTTCCAGAAAAAAAAAAACTAGCTGCTCAATTACGGGAACCTTACTTAATTGAAGCCTGGTTAATCGAGTATCTCTAATGTGTATTTTTAAGCTATCAGTGTGAACACAGCTTATTTAAACTGAAAGCTTTAACCTGAGTAAAGTTATATTGACGGATTTATATTCCGTATGACATGGATCAGTCCAAGTTAAAACGGAAATCTATTTATTGGATGACTATTTACAGTCATATGACATAATTGCATGATCGGCTGGGAGAGAAAAACGACAAATGACCGAGTCAACCTCCGCCAAACGTAGTGAAAGAGCGAGAATATTGCAGTACCAGTATCGGTAACCGACAATTTGTATATTTGTAATGTTTGGCGTGATCTTGCTGCAAGAACTGAAGGACAAATGAGATTAACCACATGCAAATTATGCAACAAATATTTTTTGGAAAAATTAAGTTCACTCAATTTGTAATATGTATGGGTGGGTCGAAATTTTTTTATTTTTTTCTGGTGATGGGTATTGCGAAAAAGGTGAAGTTGAGGAAGCAAAGTGCTGACAAAAAATTTTGAAATTTTTTGGTCCGTTTCTTGATCTGCCTCGAAGTTTCGAAAAAAATGCAGGTTTTTTTTTTTTTTTTTTTTTTTTTTGAGATATTTTTCAAATTATTTGAAAAACTTTTTTCTATTATTTTCGATAACGGCTAGGGTTGAAAAGGTGCCATTGGGAGTATAGAAATTCCATAAAAAAATTGAGGTTTGGAATAATTCCTTCCTCTTCCACAAATGTCTAAAAGATTTGGCAATTTCCTGTTTTTTCTAAGTTTTAAATTAAATTTTGTCAAAACGTTAAAATGCTGTTTTCGCTGCACTTATCTGAAATAACTACTTTTTGTCACATATAATGTAATTTTAGATGTTAAGTGCTAAAAAAATTTTTTTAATTTCCTAAAAATCTCAAAAAACTGCATTTTTTCCAAACTTTAGTGCAATTGCGGCAGATCAAGAAATGGACCAAAAAATTTCAAATTTTTTATGTGCATTTTATTTTCCCAGTGGCATCTTTTCTGCAATACCTATCATCGAAACAAAAAAAGTCTTTTCTGGCCCATCCTAATGTATAACCAAAAACCTTCCTGTCCTGGGCAAAATATATTGATTTTGGCTTCCTTTTCCAGATTGGACTCGTTCTGCAATAAACCTCTAGGACTTGTTTCGGTGGCTGCTGTTGCACCTGAACATATCACCGACAAAATCTAGGATTTTTCAATTCACCTTTCGACCAAAACTCGGACCCGATCCGAACTCTCGGCCCGAGTGGTGTCCTCTGCGATTGGCAGACGGTGTGTGTACAGGACTATAGTTGAGACATCAGCTTTATTATCTGTGATGCGTCATGGAATTCTCTGTAATTATACATTATAATGCATTTAAAAGAGTTGGTTAAATTTGGAAATTACTATACATTTCTGGAGCTTTACCGGAAGATTCTGTTCCGTAGGCTGCCCGTTTTCGTTTCGTGTGTCGCTTTGTTTTCGCTCATTCTAGTTTTCCGGTCGGATAATAGTTTGAATTTGACATCCTTGTACGGAGTGCTCTTGAGCCTTCTCGACTAATATTACTTACAAAATGTTACTACTGCACTCATTCATTTTGTATGAAATCGCATCAAAAGATGAGTCTGCGAGTGGACAAAGGCTCCAAACGATAATGAGATGTCATATTTTATAAATAAAATATTTATTACCTTACTTCTGTTTCAAAGTTGTAATTTTATGCCTTTTTCTTCCAAAACTACTGTTGCAATATGAAGCGTTTTTGAATTTTATTTCTTCTGCTACTCGGATGTAAATTATGGTGTGTTTCTAGTTCCTTTTAATCCGGTAATACTTTTTAAGAATGGTGTAGTTGAGGGAACAGGGGCTCCTTTCTTTTCTTTATTTTACACTTGCTGTCCCACTATTTAAAATTTTAAACGCAGGCATACCCCCACTTTTTCTTCCAGGATTACACCACTACTTAAAAAACTTTTTGAGTTATCAATATCCTACTAGAGTGCTAAAAGAATTCTTAATTTATATATAATACAGTTCAAGGGATTATGTTTAATCATAAGAAAGTATTTAATCAGGAAGCAGATTTTTCTCATTGAATTTCGAATTGGTGAAGTTTCTGCAAACTCCATGCAAGTAAGTTGGCTATACTGCACAAAGGTCGTATCTGCACTTTTTTAACAAAATTTAATTTAATTTTTTAAGAAAATTAATTTGGGATATAAAGGGTTAAAATACAAGTTATACTGTTAATTTTTTTGACCCGGACTTCATTGCTGTGGTACCCCTCGCTCCTCCCACATGATGTGTGTTGCAACAAATTGTTGGCAGTGAAAGCTTTGATCACTCATTCTGTTTAAAGTTGAACTAAGAATGTATTATATTTCATCCAGGCCCGTCATTTAGGGGGCAGGGGGGGGGTCAATTGCCCCCCCCCCTGGCTTTGAGAAATCAATGTATTTACTTATAAGTGGGCGTGATTTTTGCTGTTTTCCAATGAAATTGCATTGTGTTTTGTACCCTTGGCCCCCCCCCCCCTCCCTGGAAAAACTTGAAATGACTTCCCTGATTTCATCAGTTTTCAAATATTCAGAAGTAGAGGAATGTGCGCCAAAGTGAAATAGTTAAGATAACACACCTGTTTCAAAATGAAAAAATTTGAAATCTGTTCTAAAAATCAGTGTACATAAAGAAGGAATAATATATTTTGTAACACAACTATGGTTGAAATGTAATTATTCATTTTCTGCAGTTATTTTACACCATCAAAAAAAGGGGGAAATTTTTCACGTGAAAACCTTGGGGCAAAGTGAAAAATACAATATTTTTGTAATGAAATATTTTCTATTTGTTGAGTTACACTAATTTTCATCAAATGAATGCGTACATAAACGGATACATGAATTGGTAATAAAAAACTAAATAAACAAATGAATGTCAACTATATGTCTCAGAACTTAGTTAAAATATTACTAGATTGCCGCTGCAAACTGAAAATATTTTACCATTTCACTTTGCCCCACCTTCCCCTACATTTTTTTGAAACACTATGATGGTGGCCATCCCAGGGAGGTGTAAAATTAGTTTAATGCCATTGCATCGTTATTATTCTGTGGCAATTACTGTAAAGGCCTTTTTATTCGCGAGGCCTTAATTTTCGCGATTTTCGCGAGCCCTTCGTAATCGCGAAAATTTAGGCCTCGCGAATTTGTTTTTACTATGGACTTTTTCAACTTTCGGTTCTGTACATGCAAAATTCGCGAAATTTTCGGCCGGCGAAATCACCGATATATTCATTTTCGCGAAAATTACGGCCCGCGAAATTAAAGGCCTTTACAGTATAGTCACCGTTCTGTATTTAATTCATTCCTGTCTGAATAGTTGCATTGTCGTTGAAACGACTTGATAGTTACAAGAGAGAATTTCTTAATTTTCAATTAAAATTTTTCTAAGTTGCACCCGCTTCTCCTTTCCTCCTACCAATCAAATTTTAGAATTTGTTAATTAATTTTATGGCCCCCGAGCCATAACAGCTAAACTTTTCCAAGCTACGGTGCAAAGCCTGGGGAGGACATACTGGACTGTGTAAAAGTTTTTGTCCAGCTTAATATGCTTAACCCTTAGGAACCGAGGGGGGTATGGTACACATGTTGTACCTAAGTCTTTTTTCTTTAGAGGGCGGATTTGAAATTTTCACTCGAACCCTTTGGAGCCATGGATTTTTTCAAGGTTTCGTACCTCTGGTACGGCAGTTTATACCTTATCTTTTCGATGGAAAAGAAATCTAGTTCAACTGTCGTACTACCTGGGTCGAAAGAAAGATTTCTATATGAACAGCCCGGATCCAAAAGGTTAAGAGGCAGCTTAATGAAAAAGTCTAAAGCCTGCAAACATATAATACTTCAATAGCTCTTAAATGTTGGTCTATGACATTTTATGGAGAATTTTAAAGGGGGTTTTTGTTTTGAGAATCTCCTCAAAAACTTCATATCTTGTCATTCTGGTTGGTCATGAAGTCTTTCTCTGTTTTTGAGAATTAACTGTACAAAATGCAATGTAATAATTACACATAGCTTGTTATTATATTTTGTGAAGGCATTTATAAACTTTTTGACTACCAGTTTAGTTATTGGAAGTTCTCGTGGTCTTCTCGAGAGTCTAGGGATCCAATGAAGAATTTGATATAAAGGAATATTCGAGTTATTGAGACTCTACTGTATAAAGTTTTGTAAATGTCTTTACAAGTAACATTAACGAGTATGTGCTTAATTATATTACTTCTTCTGCACTCAATTATTGTAATTTGGTAAAATACTTGATGAGTACCTTTTATATTAATTAAATTGTACAATTTAGTTGGTTACTGAAGGATCTAAAAATTGATCTCCTGAATGATGTTTAAAACCTAAATTGAGTAGATTGCATTAACTTAATTCCTTATTATTTAAAAGTTATTAAGAATGAGTAGTGTTTGCTTTTTATATATAAATTCGGCCTTTTCTTTAGAGAAAAAAATCTTATTTCAAAATTTCCATTTATGAAAATCATCCAATGAGTTAATTTAAATATTCCAAAGCAAAAAATATGTATTTTTTATAAATAATATCTTTTGAAAGCCAAATTTATTTATCATCAATAATAAATACCAATTAATTTCAGACTAATATATACAAATAAATAATATGTACAAATAGTCTAACTGGGATTCATATGGCTATGAGTATTTAATATTTGTATTATATATCTATTTACATGTATTTAATTATATATAGCTCAATCCATTTGCATAAATGAGACATTTTTATGTAGATACTGGTGTCTCCGCTTAATCGGGTAACGTATGAACGAATGCCCCACTCATACTAATAAAACATCCCGGAACCAAATATTTCCCCATTCCATAGACGCAATATTAAAGATCCCTGCTTGAAAAAATACAATCGAATAATTTTTCTTGAAACCTTTTTATTCGTTTAAGCTGGGCCGACAGTATTTAGACTTTGTTCCTGGAATTTTAAATTTTGGCCTTTAATTTCTAAGCATTTGAATGTTAGAAACTATTATGTAAAATAATCTCATGTATCAACTTTCCAGAAAGTTTTCTTGTATTTGAAGGGCTGGGGCATACATAGTGATATCTGACAAAATTGGTAAAATCGAATTATTTGGTGGAAACTATGGTATGTGGGAATATGAATCGAAATCTTACACGGTTCACGGAGACTTAACTAATGCGCCCACTTTGTTTTTGAAATCAAAATCCTTAATAGAATTTTATGCATGTGGGCCAGGCCCGTCATTTAGAAGGGGCTGGGGGGTCAATCCCCCTTCCCTGACTTTGAGAAATCAATGTATTTACATATAAGTGGACGTGGTTTTTAAACATTTTAATAAATTATAAGAGTTTGCTTTCCTTGTCCTTCAACAATGAAAATGGTTCCGATCGCATTAATAAAGGTTAAGCTGCATTTGCTAAAACTTGCGTTCTATAGAACATGGAAGATCCAATTTCATCGTATCAGACACAGAAGATTTTTCTCTTTCATTTGGTGCTATTTCTTTAAGTTTTGAAGTATGTTCTCAATGCTAAAGTCCCGAAAAACCTTTCAAAGGTTTTTAATTGATATATTCGTTACTTAATACCATCCGAAGACGCAACCTAGCTAAGAACACTCTCTAAAAACTCCCCTTTCGAACAAAAAAAAAACATTTCAAAATCGGTCCATCCGTTTAGTTTACAGAGTGCCACAGACAGATATACACATACAAGTCAAACACATAACCCCCCTTTGTGTATCGGGGGTTAAAAATATAAAGTTAGATATTGCCATGCTTTCTTCCTCTCTCGGATTACGCATTGGTTTTTGTTTTTATTATATTGGAGCAAAAAAGTGAAAAGGCCTTTCTTCATTTTTATAATTTGGATAGCATTTTTGCTTTTTGCGAAAAATGCGGCGGTAGCGAGAACCCTGCTCCAAAGCTTAAAATTCCGGGAATTAAGCACGAATATTTGCATAAAAATCACTCCTGTAGTCCTGTACAAATGTATTAAGCTGTATATAAGTACTATTTGCACTGGAAATAAACTGCAATTTTCAACGAAAGGATCAACAAACTTTTTAAATTGAATGAGACAGTGGATTGATATAGAAGCTAGTCATACTTCAACGTCAAAAGAGTGACTGTCTTTGTATAAAATGTTACTATATAAATAGCTATTTATAAGAATGAATTTATAGTGCCTTTTTAGTATCTTTGTGAATAATTAATTTCCTAACTTTCATTGGAGTCAGTAGATTGATTGGATTTTGAATGATAAAAGTTTAAACTTTCAACTATCAGCAAGTCTTAACATATTTTCTTTACTACTCCCTTTGAGCTTTATTTTATGAGATTGTATTCTGGATAGATTACCCTCTGTCAATTTGCGTTGAATTATTTGTTACCCGACTTTTCTTTCTAAACCGCTAATTATATTTTTTGATATAGTTAATATAAAAGTGACTAGTTTAGGCTGCAAAACCACTTTTCCTTCCTATGTTTATTGTTTTATAACACTGAAAATGACCTGTGTTTTTTATAGTATTTGTATTTAAATGTATTCTTTAAAATCATATACTGGTTTTACAAACGTACTTGTCAAGAAATTCTTTCCTATACAAAATCAAAAGGTCGCCTTTTATGTAATGTAGTAAAACTATTTTTTAATTACTTCATTTAAAATTGATGCTGAATGAATAAAATGTGAATAAAACTTAATTTTTCATGTATTCGTTTTTTTCTTTTTGCGGCAATTAATTTCTTATTATTTTTATTATTATTTGCAATTGCTAAATTTCTCTTATAGTTATTGTTTTATTATTTATGTTGAAAAGGAAGGTAAATTTTTCAAACATTTATTGCTGAAACTCCCCCCCCCCTCTCCCCTGGTATTGATGTATGTTCTGTAAAATATTGAGAAACTTTATTTAGCCCTCCCAAACTCTAATGGTGGCACTGGTGAAGAACAGCAAGTGAAAACGTCTGTACCTTATATATTTTATGTAATCAAACTACCTTTTATAAGTTTTGGGATAGTGTTAAGTATAATATACTTAATACTATCATTAATACTAAAGATTAAACTCTATTTTATAATACTCTAACTGATTTCCCTCACACTAGCTTTATACCCGGCGTTGCCCGGGTGCGTATTAATACAACATAGCATTCAGAAAAGAAAAAAAAATTTGGAAGAATTCTATTCTTATTTGGGTACATAAAACATACCTCTTATTTGGGCAACATACCTCTTATTTGGTTGAATTCAGTCCACATGGTTGTACAAAAAGTTCCAGGTACAAACTCCCAAAAGAACTTATTTATCATGGAAAGTTCACAGAAAAATAGCAACAGCTAAAAGCGAAACATGTATAAGGCTTTTAATCCATGTTTTTGCATAATTCCTCTGATAGGATAAGAAAAAAAAATTCTGTGTCATACATATTTTGGGCCAAATGAGAACATGAATTATAATTGTTTTTGACTTATTTCATGCTAAAATGAAATAGGTGAGCCTTGAAATGAAAATTCATTGTTTTAATTTTAATCTTTGTTGGAAAATGTTCATATTTAAATACCTGTAACCTAAAGGCTCATGTCGGTTAAAAAAATAGGCCTAATAATAGGCTAGATTCCTATAAAAAGGTCATTCTTTGACAAAAAACTTAACTTTGAGCTTTTTAGATTTTAAAATTTCAAGACCCCGCCTATGAGAATTCTAGGGCATCAAGGAACCTCTGTGTCAAGTTTGATGAAAATCTGACGTAAACTGTGGATTTGTATAGAGAACAAGTATACAAACAAACATACAAGCATTCACTCATTTTTATTGACATAGATCAACATGTAGTATAGTTTAGCCTTTAGTATGAATAATAGTGTTAAATATATTACTTTTATATTTGGGTCATTCCTGCGAAAATTGTACAAATCATGTCCGAGACTTTAGAATTTTTTAAAATCAATTTTAATAACTGCCACCCATTAAGTGTATTTTTTTATTGATTCTCCATTTAATTTTGTGCCATCAAGTATCAATTGATTAGGTATAATCCATTTAGAAAGGACACAAAAAAAATCTTTGTCAGAAGAAGGAGAAAATGACGCGTCCTAGCTTCAAATTGCTAGAATTTTAAATGTGATTTAAAACTAAACTGAAATGTAACAACAAAATAAATGACACTGCACTGCACAAAGATGCTTCTGACACCATTTCCGCAGATAATTACGCAAATGAAAAAAAATTTCCCCAAAAAACACTATTATTTATCCATGGTTCTAGTTTTTCTATGTTTCGAATTGTCCACTCTGTTATATGCCCTTTGGAAATAAAATAAACAATTGCATTCAATCTGATATTTTTTTTAAAAATATAGGTAGTATAACTGCCGTGATTAGCTTGCTACATTGAATTATGTAGTCAACAAGCAGGGTTAGCCTTATTCTTTTCTTATTGTAGTTAATTTGAACTGTTGGATGTCCACTCTGTTACAGTCGATTTCATGATGAAAAAAATAGATTTTATCTTGAAATTGCAGACAGACTTACAGTTTTAGGTTGTTTATTCCCCTTTATGCTTGTTTTGTGATTCTAACTTTTCTTTGTGATTTTAAAGATATTTTTAAAGTCTTATTTGTCCACTCTGTTACACAAAGTGATCAAAATATTCAAAATCCTGTCAAAAATGAGTCGTGTACTAGCCATTTATACTTCATTATCTATATACATAAAAGACTACTTTTGAAAACGTATGTCCGGGGTAATCTTCCAAACTACTGAACCGATTTTAACCATTTTTTTACCGTAGATAGCTACAGTAACAGGGAGCAGGATAAGCTATAATTTATTTCTAAAAAGCTTAGTTTAAAAAAGTTATTATGGAAAACAGTTAATTTTATGTCATTTCCCCATTAAATGATTAAATTTTCAACCCATTGTTACAAAAATTTGGTGCCATGCAGCAACAATATTGATTGTAATCATATTGAAAATTTTGAACCAAGGCTTCTCTGGAGTAAGTATGGAATTTATTGCCTTCTAAGGATTTTTATATTTATTTGAGTCAACAATCGCTAACTGGTGAAATAAAAAAAAAATTGATTTTGGCAATAGTTAGAGAATAGAAAGTGTTTGTAGTCAAAAAAATTTCTAAATTAGGTACATAAGATGTTTTCAACTCACCAATGTTAAATGAATTTCACTAAACCACCCTACACCCACAGAAACCCGGGCAGGGCCGGGTACCCGGCTAGTACACAAATAAATATACACAAATGAAACTCAAATTATACAAATAAAACTCAATAAAAAAATATATGATTAGCTGGTGGAAATTATTTTAATTAATAATCTTAAGTAAAGAGTTTCAGGACATGATTTGTACTATTTTCGCTGGAATGACCCATTTGTGGGAATTTTATCTTTTATTCAGAGTTACATACATACAAACAAACCCACATTTGAAACTAATAAAAGCGTATTAAAAATATTGAAACTGTGAAATGTCAAAAAGAAATCTGAAGTTCCCGAAAAATTTATTATTGTTTTTAAAAGTTCCATTTGAGAATGATTCACAAAAATCACACAAATGATGTTCAGACTTATTGATTCAGCAATGCCCATGAAATAGGATTTAAAAGAAAAAGAGGAAAGGCACTATTTAGTCAAATTTTACTTTCTTTTTTTTTACTAATTCTTTGTCATCATTCTATTTGCTGAATATTGATTGTATAATTTCTGAACAATTTCAAGAAAAAAAACATGAAGGCATAATCCTGTCATTCCTGCCAACTTTTATGCATTAGGCATTAAATGTACCTATTATTATTATGGCTTTACAGGGCACTTCTGTTTTTTTTTTTTTTTTTTTGCTCATTTCAAAATCCAATTTCAAATCATTTTTATTCAATTTCGCGTCAAATTAATCATGAAAAAAAAGTTTTTGACCTCACCCTTTCCGATTTTAACAAAAATGGGTGCGAAGGATGCCTATGACGAGATATGCTATCCTGCCAAGTTTTAGATTTGTACTTCAAAAATTGTACAAAGGTGTTAAAAAACGGAAAAAAAAAAGTTTTTACATGAAACTTCTCTTCTAATTAAAGTCGAATAAAAATTCAAAACCATTGTGAAGGCAAGAAATAGAGCTTTCTATTGATATACTACATGACATACGACAGGTTTAAGTTTCTGATTGCCTCTAAATGCTTAAAAAATCACTTTCTACCAGCAAAAATGATACACAGTAAAAAACGCAATCACTTTAGGCCGCCAGACAGCCCTCATGCTGCTTAGAAAAACATAGGGAAAGGTATATTAAAGAGCCAGACGTCTTAAAATTGTCAATTAAAAACTTTGCTAGCTCTTAGAATGGCTAAAAGATTTGAGTTTCTGATAGTTCAAGTCATAGGAAGTGTTCACATCTTTCTCAGGAGTTAGGGTCAAAATGAAAACTTCGAGATAAAGGAGTATTCCAGCTATCGAGGCTCGACTAATAAATAAAAAATGGGAAAGCTGGGTTTGGAGATGTAGAAAATGTGTCTGCCCTCCACCTGCTCTCCTTTTAACTTCTGAGTGAATGTCCCATTCGAGCAATCTTATGTTTGAACGATCTTGGAAGAGAACACCTTATTCACATATTTCACTTTTTATCTGAACAATTTTTGAAGTTAAAAAAAAAATCTTAACATTAGCGCCTGCAAGAAAATTTAGCACCAATTTAATTTAAATCCCAAACTCAATGGTGGATTTGCTTCAAATTAACTTTGTTGGGAAAAGCTCTTGATGAAAAACATGAATAAAAAAGTTTTTTCATGAAGCTATGTTAAGGCTATTTTTTTTATTATTATTATTATTATTTTTTTTTTTATTTTTTTTTTTTTTTACCATTTAAAATATGTTTAACGTTAATGGCAGAAAAAAAGGGGGGAGCACCGAAAAATTGAAAATATTATGCATATTCTGAATGTATTCTCTGTTTTTATTTCAAGAACAAGAAAAAATATATTTACGAAAATCGAAATACCACATCTTCTAGACTTAACATTGATACGAGTCAGAGATAAGTATGACTGAATTAAAATTATGAACGCAAAGCTCAAATGTTTTTACCAGTAATGGGCAATTCCACGTTAAATCAATAAAAATAAAAGTTTTTGACCTCAAATACAGGGCTGTATTTAAAAAAAAGCAAAAAGTGTGAAAAAAAATGAAAAGTGGTCACATGCAAATGACTGCAAATGCGATTCAAATTATAGTTCAGTAAAAATTAAAAAAAACAACATTGTAAAGCTGAAGAGTAGAGCTTTCTACTGATATATAACAGAACTTTCTTTTTCGTTTAAAGGTCGTTTTATTTGACTTTTGACCTTGAATATATCAAAATATGCCACCTAGAATTTCTTCAACCGCTTAGTCGTCGTGCCCGTTCCTCATACGGGCAGAATATTCGGGCAAATTTTGTCGTGCCGTGTCTCATACGGGCTGCGTTTCTGATATTTTTAAAGCTTCAAAACTTTTACTTTTTGTCGTGCCCGTATTAGCTTTTGTTTCTACAACTACTACACCTACCAAAGAAGGTGGAAGAAAAACAAATTTGGAGTTTGGAAAGGATTTGGTAGATGAAATATTAGAGAAATATCAAGCTTTCGTTCCTGTTTCAAGAGGAGGTCGTCCATCGAATGAAGCGTCACTAAGTCGATTGATTGAACGCCATTTTCTGGAAATAATACCCCCTACAGGCAAGAAAGCAAATCCTGCGAGAGAATGTAAAGTGTGTTGCAGTAAGACGAATGCAAATGGGAAAAGAGTTCGAAAGGAGACAAGACACTACTGCAAAGACTGCAATGTAGGACTATGCATACCATGTTTCAAAATTTACCACACGCAGAAATATTATTAACATTTCAACTAATATACCCCTATTATAGATCTCCAATTTTGAAGTATTGTTTGTCACCAACGATGCGCATTACTTGAAGAAAATAAAAAATTTATCAGCTCAAAATTAACTTTTTCTTTCTCAATGCCTGCATTGAAGCTTTTCAGCCTGCCTTGGATGCGCGAGGAAAGCAAACTTTAAGGTAAAATTGGGTAAGTTGATTAAATTTTCCTAACTTTAAAAAACCACTAAATTCAAAGGAAAATGCAGTGTTTTTTATTTTAATGTGTTTAAAATATTATGAACATAAAAAAATAAAAAAACCTGATGAATTTTGATCAGTTTTTAGAAAAAAAATGCGACGAGTAAGCGGTTAAAACAGGTATATTTTATAGCTCAACACTATTCTTCCACTTCTCCAAAACTTAGGTTAGCACCGCAATGGCAAGGTACTAAAAAATCAGGAATGTTCACATGCTTTTACATTAGGGAACTCCATATGTAAGGTCAATCGCCGATTTTGATGAAATTTGTTGTGAAGTACATATGTTACAAGATAAGTAACCCTGTCAATTTTAGAATTTCTATTTTAGAAGCTGTTCGAAACACAGGCTTGTAAAAAGTGCAGGAAAAGAATAGTTACTTGCAAATGACAGTAACTTCTCTTTTAATTATGATAATAAAAATTCAAAACCCATTTTTAAGCTGAAGAATAGAGCTTCCTATAGATAGATCATATATTGCATGGGACTTTCTTACGACAGGATTTAAGTTTCAAGATTTAAGTTCACTATGACGAATGACTTTGGATATTTAAAAACACGACCCTTTCTTGGGAAAAAAAAATTTTCTAGCTTCAACACTATTCTTTCACTACACTAAAAATTTTTATACAATAGCAAGGAACTGGAAGAAAAAAAACAAGAATATTTTTGTCAGATATTCTACATTATTTCTGTCCTTGTACTATTGTTTTAATTTTTTATGATTACTACTATTCATGAAGTATACGGATTTTGACAAATCGACAGGTTTCTTAATTAGCAGCTAAAATGACAGAAACTTTATTCGATAAACTAAACTTTTATCTGTATTTAGCAACAAATCTTGGAAATCAAAAATTATGCTGTCAAATAAACTTTGTCATATTCTAGATCTTATTTAAGAAACATATCAATTTGTCAAAATATGCATACTTCATAAACGCCCAAAAATTAAAACAATAAAGGCCCTGCTCCACATCAGCGGAAAACGCGAGCGTAAAGCAGAAACGTAAAATGGATTAAATGGTGTTCCTCTCGAAAGTGTTCGGATTTTCGGTTTCGGTCGCGTTTTCCGCTGATGTGGAGCAGGGCCCTAATAGTTAGGACAGAAACAACGTAAAACATCTGACGAAAATATGCAAACATTCCTGATTTTTTTGCAGTGCCTTGCTATTACACTCCGAGCCTTTGTTTTGGGATTGTGGAAAAATAGTGTCAAAGTTATAAAATATATTTTTTTTCTTTGAGATATTCAAGGTCAAAAGTCGCAATAAATGACCTTGAAACTTAAACCTGTCGCAAGAAAGTCATGCACTATATCAATAGAAAGTGCTATTATTTAACTTTACTATGGTTTTTTGAATTTTTATTCTACTATAATTCGGAACAAAGTTACAATCTTTGCATGTGACCACTTTTCGTTTTTTGCAACCTTTAAAATAAAAATCTAAAAATTGGCTAGTTCACTTTTCTTGTCATATGTCTTTCACACCAAATTTCATTGAACTTGGAAATGGTGAGGTCAAGAAGGTGATGTAAAACTCTAATGTGTAATATGGAAACATACCTGATTTTTTTTCTTTCTTTTTTTTTTTTTTTTTTTGAGCACCTTGCCACTGGTGCCAGCCAAAGTTTTGATACTGTCGACCCCGCTTAATCGGGTAACGGATAAACGAATCCACTGTTTATACGAATAAAAAATCTCAGACCTCATGACATGGACGCAATGTTAAAGATCCCCGCTTTAACAAATACCCCTCTTGATCGAATAATATTTCTTGGCACCGACAATATATCTTTTTTTGAAGAAATTTTAAGACATTCAAATTTAAAAGTCGTGAATGGCCTTGAAACTTAAACGTGGGATTACCCTACACGAAATGGGTGGGAAAACGAACAAATGCCGACTTCGACACTCCGACTCCTAGAATTTTAGAGCCTTTGACTCTACGGAAATGCAGACTCTGGGGGCATACGCCCAACTCCTGAAATTTTAATTCCTTTTACTCCAACTCGTTTATCTCATAATCAGTTCGACCCCGCTGCCTGAGAAAAAAATCTGGTATGGACCCCACACTACTTCCTTTTATGTGTAAATTTCTTAGTAGTTGCCTTAAGTCAGTGGTGGCCAACCCGCGGCACGCGTGCCACAATGGCACGGCAAAGCAGTAACAGTGGCACGCTAAGACTTTTTGAAAAAATTTCAAAATTGAGGGGAAAATGTCGATCTCAAAAATATTGATAAAAATTAAAACGATTGAATTGACAAATATAATGATATCGTGACTATTAAGTGTAAGGAGGTTGGCTTATAAATTGTCTTAACTACAATATTGCCAAGTACTTAGCGTTAGCTTCGGACATCCAACGAAAGCTGTGACGCCACAGACAATGCTTTGTAAAGCATATTTGTGCTTGACACGAATGAAACTTTCGATGCTGCAGAATGGGTTCTTGATCTGCAACAGTTTCAGCTACGGGTGATGAAAATTTTTAAAAAGTTAACTCTGCAAGTAAAATTAAGAAACCCGATTGGACAAAATTCGGTGTGGTTGCACAAATGAAGTTGTTAAATTGTTTTTGCTACATTACTTGAAAATAATTTGGGAAAAAGCTGCAAAAATATCATCGAATTATTTATCACAAACTCCTTGCCAAAGAAATTTTTTTTTTCTCTGATGGTGACTCTGTAGATTTCACTGTATTAACCAACTACGAATTAGAGCTCTATATGTTTTGTAAACTTTTCCCAGGAGAAAGAGGAGAGCATGGCAAGTTACTCCTTCATTAAAATATGCAATAGCTGTTCAAAGGAAAACTAGTCATGAGATTTTAGAATTTTATAGGGAGTGTGTTTTTTAAAATGCCTGGAAGGAAAGCAATGAGGACTTGCTTTTTGGAATGAAGAATAGCAGATGCATTTAGCTATGTCATCTCTTATTAGCCGGCGTTTAAGTAATTTAAATTTAAGATGGTACAAAAAAAGTGTCCTAAATCAGTATAGACCATTTACATTCTTTTATGATGAAACTTCAGTTTATTTCTCTCTACTTTGGAGAAAAAGAATAAAACATTAAATTTAATATTGAAACTATCAACCCAAATTTAATAATTTTCCAATGATATATGGAGAAAATTTTACACCTATTTTAAGTATACATTCAGTGTTAGGTTTGATGATTTTCAGGATCGTAAAAAAAAAATGCTGATGTTTTCAAATTCTTTGTCTATTTCTTTGAAAGACACTACTTGTTACCCTTCTGAAATCCAAATTAGAATTACTGACCTTTTGCATTGGTAATCAAATATAAGAGCTTACTTCAACAGAAAGTCATCCACGTTATATAGAAATTTGGAAATTTGTACGAACAAAAAAATTTTCACATTTACACAGTTTATCCGTCCATGGGCGCCCATATACAAAATTTTAAGGGGGGGGCTCAGATGTTTTCCACATAATTTACAGTGAAAAATATATAATATATGTGTGTGTGTGCTTCTTTGATTTACTAAGAATATAAAAGTATGACTTCTTACTGCTGTTTCTTTTACTCTATTTTTGTTGTTAATTGTTTGGGCTGATTTTTTTTTTTTTTTTTTTTTTGAGGTAAGGGTATCAAAAGAGAGATGCAATGAACTGTTTTAAGTGGGTAGAACCTTCGTAATTTTGGGGGGTCCGGAGCTTCTCCCCCGGAAAATTTTTGAAAAAAAGTTTTAAAATTCTTCATTTTGAGGCCTTGTATGGCGCAATTGGGACTTCAAAAATATGTTGGAAAAATAGGCAAACAAAAAATTTATAAATGTTCTGCATTCTTTTGCAAATTAAGATCAATCAAAACATGTATATTTTTCGTAGTTTAACAAACGATTGACATTAATCGACAGAGAGGAAGAACGAGGGAGGAGAAAAGATAAACACATCATCATTTGCTTATACATTGATTTTCAGAAAAGTTACTTAGTAGTTTTTGATCAGTTCCCAACTCACGAACAGAAACAGCACTTAAGAGTATAAAACTCATAAACTCCTAGTGTAGAAATTAAAACCACGGAGTAGAAAGAAGGAGAGAAATGTTCTACGGATGCGCTAGTTTGAAAGTGGCAACGAATTCTCACCCGCCGCCAGAGGACGCTAGCTGAAACGCTCCCTTATCTCCTACGGGAATCAATGTAAATGATACTGAATCTGTCATCTTTTTAAATGCTGCTATGGGGAAGAAAAAAATTTTTTTTCAACTGGATTTTGATGTAAACCATCGATTAACATTATGAACTAAATATGACTCTGATCCACCCCACTGAAATTTTGCAGTATTTTTTAAGAAAGATGTTTAATCGACGGCATCTAGTTACTTGCCAAATTTGACATATATGCGACTGTATGTGACATTTTCTTTGCATTGTACGATATAATTTTTGCTGAGAATGAGTTCTCTAAATTGTTGAGAAATTAAGCATGAGGCAAAAAATTAATTATGTCAGAATTTAATTTTGTTATTAATTAAATATATTTAGTAGACAAAATAATTATTAGTTTAAATGTATTTATTAAATATATTTAGTTCATAATGTTAATCGATGGTTTGAGTAAAATTCCAATTTAAAAAAAAAATATTCTTGCCAACAGCAGTCTTTTAAAATGACAGATTCTGTCAGATTTGGCAAGTTGGTAAGTGCATTCGATTAAACCTATTTCTCAAAGAATACGGCACCTATTTTCGTTGGATGAAATTCATATTTAATTCATAATGTCAATCGAAGATTTACACCAAAATCCAGTTGAAAAAAATTTTTTTCTTCCCCATAGCAGCATTTAAAAAGAGGACAGATTCAGTATCATTTACATTGATTCCCGTAGGAGATAGGGAGCGTTTCAGCTAGCGTCCTCTGGCGGCGGGTGAGAATTCGTTGCCACTTTTAGATAGCAGAGATTTAGCTCCTCCTCTTTAATCTCCTTGATTAAAACAATGATGGACGTGAGAGTAATATTCTGGCCATTCAATAAATTCATAGTTTATTTATTTGATAAGAAATATAATTGAAGCACATTTTAAGGAGTTTCAAAAGGTATTTAATGATTTTCAAAGACTCTAGAATAGGCCTTGCCCCTCTCCCCCCGAATGTTTTGTAATGTAAGACAGAAAAAGAAGTTTTCTTTTTTACAAATTCCAAATGCCAAACAATGTCGAGTTTTCTTGCCATCCTCGAATCCGCCCACTCTTTCTCCTTACCGCTAGTCCGCAGACATGGGATAGTTTCCTATGTAAATGCGGCGTCTGTCAACCCATGAATCTGCCTTTGTTTTATGGAAGAATGTAGGAAGAGACACAATGTTAAACTTCTGAAAGCGATTTCAGTGCAGATTGGAGTTATTAAAATTTGGCATTTTTTATAATTTATTCAATAATGGGAAAAGAAAAAAAATCCGATTAAATAGTACTTTAAGCAAAAAGGTACTAATTTCCAAGGGGGGGCTCGAGCCCCCCCCCCCCTTATGGGCGCCCATGTATCCGTCTGATGCTGTTGCAGATTTGGTTAAAAACACGATTCTAAGCAAAAAAATTTAGTAATAATTGCAGAAAAATCTAAATACCGTTGAATATTAATTGATAGCAACTTCTTAGGGCTCTCAAGAACTAATCCTAAAATTAAGAACTTGGTAAAAAAGATACAGACTCATAAACCACATTAAATGCAGACTGTTTAATTTCTAAAATAAAATGTTTGATCGGACTTGTTTTATCTTTATTATTATTTAGATTTCAATTGCTCAGATTTACGAGAAAAAAATGTTTCATTTGAGTAAGAATTACATAGTCAGCTAACCTAAAATCAATTTTTAACTTTTTAAAAATTTTCAGTTGGTTGAAAAAATACAATGTGGCACGCTGAGTTTTTTCTCTCCAAATAGTGGCACTATCCCTAAAAAGGTTGGCCACCCCTGCCTTAAGTGTTAAAAAAAGTGCTTGGAGTGAGCAAGGTAACAATTCAAATATTTACTCCCCTAATCTGCCACGAAACAATGCAAAATATATTTTACAATGGTTAATTTTCTAAATATTGCTGATTTTAATATCATTCAGTGAATTTTTCGCAAAATATCGCCAATAGCGCCAAGTTGAACCCAAATTCAAAAAATAATTTTTTTCGCCAAATTTGTCGCCAACTTGGCGATATGTCGTCATGTTGGCGTCAAAAGCTTGGCGACATATCGCCAAGTGGTCACGTCAATTTATATCACTTGACTCTGCATTGAAATTAAAACTGATTTACCCCAAAAAAGGGGTAAAACACCCCCTTGGGAACATTCGAATGCAACCACAAGGGGAGGTGCACAACTAGACCATCCAGAGCCTACATACCAAGCTAGAAGCTTCTACGGCATATGGTTTTTGAGTTATGCGAGGCACATACATACATACATACGTATATACAGACGTCACGAGAAAACTCGTCGTAATTAACTCGGGGGTGGTTGAAAAGGATTTTTCGGCTGCTTATGTGTTGGTAGGTACATATGCACGTGCTGACAGGTCGAAAAAACTACAGAACATTCATTCGGGGGTGAGCAAAATCAAAATTTAGACTCAAATTTGAGTGATTTTTTTTTCGCCATCACAATACTTCCTTTACTACGTAAAAGGAAGTAAAAAGATTGTTGAGAGGATTTTTTTTTATATCATTTTATTTTTGACATCGGAAATAAATGGGAATTCGGAGTTCTTTTCTTTTAACAAAAAGAAAACGCAATATAGATGATTTTATTTTGGATGAAAGTTTTTTTTATTTCAGAAGACATTTCGTTATTTATATATCGTTTGCAGTGCATTTAGATTTTTATTTTTTGACAAAGGTGGGAATACAGTCTGAAGAGCTTTATTTTTCCCCAAAAGAAAGAGTTAAAAACTTTTTTTTTTGATAAAATTTATTTTTTATATGCTTTTTTTAATTGTATTTTTCTTTTTGAAAGTGATGAAAGAATTTTTTTATGAAAGAAAAATTTTAACTACCATTAACATGCGTTCACTTTTTTTTAATGAAAGAAAAATTGTAACGCCGTTTTAAAAAGCAGCGTTGCTTTATTTATTCTATGTATTTTTGATGTAAATTTAATATACTGTCGTCCCCGCTTAATCGGGTAACGAATAAACGAATACCCCGCTTATACGAATAAAATAATTCGGAACCGATGCCATAGACATAATGTTAAAAATCCCCGCTTAATCGAACACCCCGTTTAATCGAATAATATTTCTTGGAACCGACAGTATTCGTTTAAGCGGGGCCGACAGTATCAGAATCAGACGGGGAGCTACATACAATATGCGGACCAACAGCCTGGTCGTGCCATGCTGCCAATAACGGTTTGGGGGGGGGGGGGGGCAGGATACTACCAAAGGGATAAAAATAATAAAACTTGACTCATCGATTATTTTTGTGTAACACAAGTAAAAATATCAAAACTTTTTTTTAGAAACACACGCACAAAGCATATTTGAATATTACTTTGGTTTGCTATGGAAGTAATATTGCAGGAGGCTATCTGTAAAATAATGAGCAACACTTATAACTTACCGAGTTTCGAATTTAAGAGTAATTGACGTAAAGCAGAAACGTAAAATGGAGCAAATAGTGTTCCTATGGAAAGTACCCGGATTTTCGGTTTCTGCCTTAGTTTTCGGTCGCGTTTTACGCTGATGTGGAGCAGGGCCAACGCCCCCTGTATAGTTTCCTTTACAGTACGTCACCGAACATTTATATGGCATTTTTCCTCGAAGAATATGTTCTGTTCAAATCATTGAACTACAACAATTATATTCAGCTATGAAAATGGCAAAATAGTTACGGTGGTAACGCACGCTGGACAGCCTTACGAAGAACTGACCGGGCGACTTCTCCGGCGAAGATAAGCCTCCAGACCATGAGTCATAGCCTACTGGGGAGAGCGTGAAAGGGCTTTGTATATAGGGGGCGTTGGCAGGGCCCTAACATAATCTGCGTATCGTTCATTAATTTTCTTTAATAGAAAAAATGTTATTATCCTGTTTTAAAAATTTTTTGTTTTGATCATTAAGACCACGTTTTTAAGTAATAACTTGCATTATTATACCATTTTGGTGAAATTATGTAAGGTTTTTAATAGTTGATTAGCTTGAAATGTTAAAAAAGATATTTTCCAGCACATTCGAAGTAAATTCGGGCATTTGAGGTCTGGACATAAGGTCTAAAACGAAAAAATCCATGGATAGAAAACGCAGGTCGAAGGAATAGATTCTTTAAAGCAGATCATTTGTTTTTAATTGTATTCTTTTTAACATTCTAAAAGAGCCTCATGAGTTGTTTTTTGCAATTTTTTTGGAGGTGAAGGGCACTTTTGACTTTTTAGTGCCCCTTCCAGAAAGTATTTTTGTTTCCGCCCCTGCATGTTGACATGCGAAAATTTAAAATTGCGGAGAGAGAAGAACATTTATTTCATTTCAAACTTTAACTGCTGAGTTTCGCAGCCTGTTTGAATCTCTAAAAGTTCAAACTTCAAAGTTCTTCTCTATGTTTCCAAAAATTGTTAAGTTGCACTAATTTTGGATTAACTTTTCACTTTTTAGCCTACTTTCCCGTTAAAAATAAAAGAAAGACGAAAAAAGTATGAAAAGTAGCTTAATGCATCTAAAAAATATCGCCAAGTCCAAAAAATATCGCCAAGTTAAAAAAATAAAGAGGTAAAATGAATATCGAAAAATTAAAAATTTGAAAGTAGGGTATTGAGATGGGGAATTTGTGTGTCGGTCTGTCGGTCTGTCTGTCCCCCCCCCCCTAATAACTTTTGAATGAACATTCCGATTTGGACGAACTTTTTTTTGTTGGAAAGATCTCGGCGAGTACAGCTCATTCCCACATTTGATTTTTTGATTTGAACAATTTTTGGTTCAACTTTGAGTCGTTCAAACAACCGGTCCCGCGATACTAACTTTTGAATGAACAGTCCGATTTGAACAAACTTTTTTTTGTTCGAAAGATCTTTTCAAGGATACTTCATTCCCGTATCTACATTTTCGATTTGAACAATTTTTCGTTCAACATTGAACCGTTCAAACAAGCTGTCACTCCTAATAACTTTTGAGTGAACAGTCCGATTTAAACAAACTTTTTTTTGTTCGAAAGATATCGGCAAGGATACTTCATTATCGTATTTAAATTTTCAATGTGAACATTTTTTTCGTTCAACATTGAACCGTTCAAGCTACCTTTCTCCGCCTAATAAATTTTAAGTGAACCGTCTGAATTGAATAAACTTTTTTTGTTCGAAAGATCTCGGAGAGACTCATTCCCATACTTCACTTTTCAATTTGAACCATTTTTCGTTCAATGATGAACCATTCAGAAAATTTTTTAACATGAGCGCCTACTGGGAAATTTAAGTTGAATGTAGATCCTGAACTTAAAGGCGGATATCCTTCAAACTAACTTTGTAAGAAAACGGTTTTGATAAAAAATGTATGTTAAGTACTTTTCTGAAAAATCTTCTGTGAGGACTCTGATTCCGACTCCGACTCCGCAAACATGGCGGAAATGCAGGCTCAGAAAAAAAAAGACTGACTGGGCAGACGATTTTTTGTTTATTTATTCATTTTTTTTTTGTTTAATTAATTATTATTATTTTTATTTATTTATTTTTTTTTGCAGACGATTTTTTTTTGATTACAAAAATTGTTCATTCACTAGAGCATTTTATTCTTTATTTATATTTAACAACTGGCAACGGATTAAAAATAAAATTCGAGACATTTTATTAACGAACGAGGTTTTTTTTCTTTCTTTGATAAAATGTGTTTTGATGTTCTTCGTACTTTTATTTTATTTATTCTTTTTTTTCTTTTGAAATTGATTGTGAAATTTTTCTACGGAAGAACTATAACAGTTACATTCTTTAAAAGGTGCGACAAAACTTTATTTACTCGTTTATTTACTTTTTACGTGTCCGTTTCATCTGATGAGAGGGGTATATTTTGCTTTTAGAAATCAGCTTTAAGTGCTATAAAGCTATGTTTGACATAATTTTCAGTTTCAGATATTCAAGAGAATATTGATTAGATGCTAGAATGCCGATGTCGATGTACGGGAAAGTAGGCTCGTTTAGTTCTTTTTGACAGAACTTCTTGTTATTCGTTTTAAATATAATAAACATTATATTTTAAAGACTTCGTCGGAGCCAACTATTATTTATCGTCTGCAGCAAGGATCGTTTAAAATTAATTTAGATT
This sequence comes from Uloborus plumipes, assembly GCA_038373865.1. Lineage (NCBI taxonomy): Eukaryota > Metazoa > Arthropoda > Arachnida > Araneae > Uloboridae > Uloborus > Uloborus plumipes. The sequence goes on along the minus strand of JAXGGA010001586.1, from coordinate 94,382 downwards.
TTTATTTCAGTTATCATTTATTTGGTGACAACCTTCGGTTTTGCTTATTTTCATTTGTTGTTAACATGTATATTAGTTGATTCTATTCTTAGAAAAATTAATGAATGCAAAAATGATCGACAACAAGTACAAGTTAAATGAAATGGACCTTTTTCATGACGATCTAATTTACTTTTCTTCGGATGTTTTTCTTGAACATTTTAAAGCAGCTTTTAGAAGAATTATCATACCTTGGCGATAAATTTTCGATCCAGCATTCATCAAATTTTTACCTTGTGATGGAAATTTCGGTTTCATTTAATTTGCTGCCAAATTTCTTTCAACCAAAGCGGGACATTAAACGAATTGCATTATCAACGAAAAAAAAACCTAATAAAAGAATAGGACATCAACTACAGTCAAGTCCGAGCAACAAGCAATTCGTGATTTCTCAACAAATCCAAATGAGGAAGTAAGTTTTAACTTATTTTTTGGATTTTTTTTTTTTTTTTGTGTTGAGAACGATATGCTTTAACGAACCTATTACCGCACACTGATCTATTTAAAGATCACCTTTTTTCACTCCTCACTAAAAACTACACATTTTTATCATCTCTTTTTCTTTTTGCCTGGTTTCTTATTGAACCAACTTCCAACAGGAAATCAGCCAATAAGAGTAAAATATGATAAAAAGGTATGGTTTTTAATGAGAAGTCTGGATAAAGGTGACCATGGTGGTAACAGGTTAAGAACACACATTCGCTTCACTATTTTGGTGCAAATCTGTTTCGTTTGGAATACAAACCCGTTTTACTTAGAGTCATTCCATTTCAATTCAGGCAGGCAGATGTGAAAAGAGTCAAAGGACCATCACCGATTTTTTTTTTTTTTTTTTTTTAATTACAGTAGTTACAACAAAAGGGCGTGTGAAATATCCCATAAGGGCAATTCCATGCAAGTGTGGAAAAGCGTTGGAAAAATCAAATTGCAGCAATGCGTCTGTTTTACATATTTTTTGGTTTTAAAATGTTAGAAGTTTATAATTTATACTAATTTTTTGTCAAGAATGTAGTATTTTTAGTTTTGGCAGCACTTTGAAGTTGGAAATGGAATATTTAACTTTTGGCAAAGCAAATGGTCAATCTTTCAACGTTGGTAAGTTTCGATTTTTTTTTTTTAGATAACTGTTTTAAAGGAAGAATATTGATTATTACACTTTAATTCAATATTGTAAATTGCTAAAACGAGTGTTTTCACGTAAATTAAGTGATTTATGTTAACTTCAAAAATGCACTGTTCTATGTAACATAAGTTACCAAAAACATGTTAAAGTTCATGATGTGCATAAAGAAAGGGCAATGCAATGTTGACAATGCTATATTTTCTATCTTATAAGTGTGTGTTAAGCAAATAGTTAAAGTTTTTTTTTTTAAATTGTCTATTTAATTTTTTGTGCTACAATCAAAACGTGTAACTTAAGTTACCAACATATGCAGGTAATGTAAGTTACCCAAGTAGAACTTAAATACTTGTATTTATAAAGAAAGTAAATTGTGAAATAAATCTATGTGGTAAGTAGGAGTAATTTATGCAAGAATTGTTTTGAATTTATATTGTATTTACTTAATCTAAATTAATCATATTTCTTAAAATGGCTCTATTTGTTAATAAGATTACAATACACCTCTATTATAAATTATATGTTTCTTTTTGGCTTTTGAGATATTAATTCTCTTTAAACAATATCACTGCATTCAGAATATTTAGGAGTAATGTACTATAAATTATTCAAAAATGACTTCTGTTATGATTTAGGGCCCTGCTCCACATTGACGTAAAGCAGAAAAATAAAGCAGAAACGTAAAATGAATTAAATAGTATTCCTATGGAAAGTACCCGGATTTTCGGTTTCTGCCTTCTATTTCGGTCGCGTTTTCCGCTGATGTGGAGCAGGGTCCTTAAAGTTATCAAATATGTTTTAGAAGTAACAAATACAAAAATATTTTATTTCTTACAGGTGAAATACATTTTATTCTGCATTAAAATGCCACTAAACTCTGCAGAAAAGATGCGCTGTAGAAGGGGTATGAGAAAAGTCATGTGGATATTACAGATTTTTAAATATAAGTCACTCTTTATGGTATTGAAATATGTTAGAAAAAGCAAAATTTATCAAAAATACTTTCTGAAGATCCGCACATTAACAATGACCATTTAAGAACTAGAAATTAACAAACTACGGGGTTTCGTTTAGTTAAGTATTTTAAGGAACAAGAAGAAAAAACAGAGATAAAAGCTGGTGAATGGTGTGTGGTAAAGTACGAAAATACATTGTATCCTTGAGTTGTGACGATTATTGAAGAAAATGAGTTTATTTATAAGTAATGGCTGCTGTTAGAACCAATTAGAAATGGCCAGTAACGACAGATGAAATTTATAATAAGAAAGAAAGAATGATTTGAAAAATTGAATTACCTGAACTTGTTAATTGCAGCAGCCAGTATAGATTTAAGTCTTATGTTATGTAATATTTTTGATTTTTCATTGAGTTTGATATTAAATTTCTGTAAATTTAATTCATAATTGTTAATTTTCAATGTTTTGATCTAAAATAAGCTGTAATTTTCATTCATTAATTTTTGTAATAAAGATATGCTTGTAAGTAAATTTTGTAACGTAAGTTATTGTAACATAAGTTACCAAGTTAAAAATTCCCATAATTTTCAATTTTTGAAATAAGTTTTTAAATTAATGAAAATATATTCCTAAGCATTATAAGGAACTGATAAATTATGCTTCAAACAATAAAACAGCTGTAATAGAGCAGAAATTTGCCTCAGAACCAATTTTCATATTATGTCATTCCCTTTTTGTGTAACGCAAGTTACTGCCTTATCTTTGACTGCTAGATTTTGTAAAATTTAAATGCATCGAATATTTTTGCATTTTAATTTTGCTTTCAACTGTCATTTTCATAGAATGCTTTCATACAAGATTTGTACAACAAAATTTGTCTGTACTGAGGTGCTAAATGAATAAGAGTTGGTCGAAATGTAACGTAAGTTACCGTGAAATTGCCCATAAGGATTTTGCGAGAAAAAAATATTGCTCCTGTTACAGCCTATTAAAATACTGCAAAAAATCAGGTAGTATTTTGAAGGGAAAAAAAAGCAAATGACTCCATTTGAAAGGACACTACTTCAAAAATATTCAACCTTTTTAAAAAAATATTTTTTTTCTTCAAATAAATAACAATTGATATGTCACTTAGACATTGTTTTACAGAAAAAATTTAATTTGGTTTATTGATCAATAAAAAAAATCATTTTTGTGGTGAAGTGAAGAAGTTGCAGGTAGTTTCATAGCATATTTTATTATAATCATTGAATGCATAATATGCATTTTAAGCTATACTAGCTGCCAGGGCAGCTAGATTAGCTTCCTGCGACATGTTGATGCATAACGTCCCCCCTCTCTAACTTTTACCTCATTCTGAAGTTTTATTTGATATAATTTAATGTTCATTCGATTTCAAGACGTACCACGAACGTGGCCCGGCGTTGCACGGGCACTTCGTGCCCTGAAAGTAGTGAGGAAAATGTCAAGAAACTACTCCCCGCCAAGGCGGCTCGCTAACAGGCGCTTCACGCCTTTACTTTTTTCCTGTATAAAAAAAATCATTCGAATTATTGAGATGCTTCGCGCCTTCAAGATGGTGAGGAAATTTTCAGTAAGTTCAGCTCAGGCGCGGATCCAGAGTGGGGTCATGGGGATCATGACCCCCCCCCCCCTTAACCGACCAAATATAGCAAAAAATTGCATTTTTGGGACTTATTTTACGAAAAAACTGCCAAACCACCCCATTTTTGCACAAAAATTGCACTTTGACCCCCCCCTTTCCGAAAATGACCCCCTCCTTAACCAGAAGCTGGATCCGCCCTTGGTTCAGCTCGCTCAAAGGAGAAAAAGCAGACATTGATACTCAGTTTTTAATATAAGTAGATGGCTCTTCAACAAATGAATGTTTCAAAATATTACAAGTAGCTAGCGATAAAAATACTATGTAAGTCGCCCGCTTATGAGTTTCGTGTTTGATTTAGTTAAGCCTTCATTCAAAATTCTCATTTTCATTTTTATTATTGTTTCATGGCATGGCAACCACGTTTTGCAATGCAAGAATGGATTTCATATTTAATCATTTATTAGGCTTAATCGCTTTAAACTTGACTACTTATTAATTGATATCTTCGCTAATTAAAATAGTATAATTATATAGATTGAAACTAATGAAGCTTGAAAAATTACCTATCTATCGGTACCTGGTTCGACTTTCAGTTCATTGGCGTTCAGGAGAAAGAAGCGTGACATAGAAAGATAGTTAGAAAGAAAGATAGTTAGAAAGATAGTTAGAAAGATACTCAGTTTTTAATATAAGTAGATTATAGCTTAAAAAATAAAATTTGAAACTTTCAAAAATTGTTATTATTTTTTTAATAAAAATTCGCTCATTTGAACCCTTTATAGTGCCCAGCAATTGGGTGTATAAAAGTCCGGTGTTTTTCCCAGAACATATTTTATGATTTTTTTTAAAATGACCTTATCACCGATTTTTACCAATTTCATGAATTTTTTTCCTTGAGAAAAAAAAGTTCTTTTTTAAAAAAAAACTAAACGGGAATAGCATAACCTCCTTGTGGGTCCAAGTAACCCGACTTTATGGTAGTTTAGAGATTTAAAAAATGATTAACGAAAGAGCAGGGTCATCATTTCAAGTTTTTCCATGGGGGGCAAAGGGCCTAAACACAATGCAATTTCATCGGAAAACATAAAAAACCACGCCCACTTATATGAAAAGACATTGATTTCTCAAAGCCAGGGGGGGGGGCAATTGACTCCCCTGCCCCCCCCCCCCAAGTGACGGGCCTGCAAAAGAGTAATATTCTGGCCATTCAGTTAATTCATAGTTTATTTATTTGATAAGAAATATAATTGAAGTACTTTTTAAAGAATTTTAAAAATTGGTTTTCATATACCGTAGAACAGGTTTGGACCCGTCGTGCCCCCCTCCCCAACCCAAAATGTTTTGTAATGTAAAACAGAAAAAAAAATTCTTTATTTTTACTTTCTTCTATATCTAATATATAGAAGAAAGTATTGGTTTCGTGAAAATTTTCGAATGTCGAATTTTGACGGATTTGCACGTTTTGAGGTGCTCTGAGTCCATTTCGACCATTTTTGGAAAATGTCTGTCTGTCTGTGTGTCTGTGTGTGTGTCTGTGTGTGAGTCTGTATGTGTGTGACCAGTTTTTGTGGCCGCGCTAGAGCAAAAACTACTGAATGAAATCGAACAAAAATTTTTGCACATATGTACCACCATGTGAACTGGTGCACCTGACTTTTTTTAGCGAATTCCTCCAAGGGGGGTGGAGCAATCGCACGTGTTCTGCGCGGGGGTGATTGCTATATCTCAGGAAGTAACCGGCGGAATCAAACGAAAATTGGTCCATAGGTAGACCCTACTGAGTACAGGTGCTGATTCAATTTGTTTGTCAATATCTCCAAGGGGGGTGGAGCAATCGCACGTGTTCTGCGCGGGGGTGATTGCTATATCTCAGAAAGTAACCGGCGGAATCAAACGAAAATTGGTTCATAGGTAGACCCTACTGAATACAGGTGCTGATTCAATTTGTTTGTCAATATCTCGAAGGGGGGTGGAGCAATCGCACATGTTCTGCGCGGGGGTGACTGCTATATCTCAGGAAGTAACCGGCGGAATCAAACGAAAATTGGGCCATAGGTAGACCCTATTGAGTACAGGTGCTGATTCAATTTGTGTGTCAATATCTCAAAGGGGGGTGGAGAAATCAAAAGTGCTTATTTTGTCATTGCACCTACTGTATCTCGGGAAATATTGCTGCGATTTGAATGAAATTTGGAATAACACTAACCCAATATGGAAGCAAGCATCGATTAAATTTTGGCGCCAATCGCCCCAGGGGGAGGGTGGGGTGATTTTTGCGCTTAGTCAACAATGCGAAAAATTAATTCATTAAAAAATCGCTTTCACGCTATTTAATTATCAAAACAGCTGAAAACTTTCAATGATTTGAAATTTTTAACTGTTGCCAATTTCTTTTTACTAACAAATAAAATGTTTGCAATTTATCTAAACAAGACTTTTGCAATGATTTCCAATTTCGCTCATTGATTCTGCATTTGCAGGGTTATTACGATAATTGGGAAATTGGAGCTGTCTCCAATTACTCGGGCGAGTACGTATTTTATTTTGTAACCGGAATTCATAAGATAGATATAGAAGAAAGTTTCGTGACGGCCACGACAGCTAGTTTCAACTCGGCCAAAAATCTCTTGCCATCCTCGGATCAACCCACTCTTTATCTTAACCACTAGTCCGCAAACATAGGGGAGTTTCCCATGCAAATGCGGCGTCGGTTGACCCACGAATCTGCCTTTGTTTTTCTATGGAAGAATGAAGGAAGAGACATAATGTTACAATTCTGAAAGCGATTTCAGTGCAGATTAGAGTTATTAAAATTTGGCATTTTTAATAACTTATTCATTTATGGGTGAAAAAAAGTTTTCTGTAGTACTAAAAGCAAACAAAGTACTAATTTCCAAGGGGGGCTCGAGCCCCCCCCCCTTGCCCCCCCCTTATGGGCCCCCATGACCCCTAGCAGGGTATTGGATTGCTCTTTGATAAATCCAGTTTTAAATAGTGAATTAGTAGACTTTAAGGTATTGATTACGGAAGGAGAAAATCCCGCAATGAAACGATAATATAGCAAAAATCAAATTTTTATGGATGAAAGGCTGAAAGTTACTGCCATCCGACGTCACGGGTTTCGGTTTCAAGGCGCGCTTTTTTTGCGCGTGGGTTTTTAAAAAAAATCATTAAGAATCAACCGTTGTGTTTTAAAATTCGGCAATGGTGAATTTTTGTGTTTTGTAAGCCTCTTAACAATATTTAGTAGTTAAAAAAGTGATATTCAATAGGTCACAACTACCCTATTCTTTGGTGAACAAATCCTAGAAAATCATACGTGAAATTTTGAAAATTTCTAAGAATTAGCTTTTCTAAAAGTGAAATTATTGAAAAAGTCTTTTTTATATCTAAAAATCGTCTCAATTTTTTTTATCCTCGCGACGGCCCTGGGCAAAGGGTGCACAAAAAAAACTTTTTTTTTTTTTTTACACAGTAACCCCTCGTTATATCGCGCTTTTCGGGGGACAAGAAAAAAGCGCGATGTATCCGAAAGTGCGATATAACCGAGGTCATTAAAAATAGTTTTCAATCCAGCATGTAAGTAAATTATATACGTGAACATACATAAATATTCATTTATTCGAACATTAGATTTTTTTTTTCAGTCAAAAGTAACAAAAAGTTTAGTTTTTTTTATAATTGGGCCAGATAAAGGAGTTCCAATTGCACGTTTTTCGCGGAGCTACAAATGCTTCTTTTCAGCGAATTCAGAAGAATAGAAGAACCTTCGTTTTGTTCATTGATGACAAAATAAATAAGAAGGAGACCTTTTCTGAGCACCTTACGTATTTTCTCAAAAATGGTTTCGAACTAATTTTTTTTGGGGTGGGGGGTGGGGGGGGGGAGACAAAAGAAAAGAGCGAAAAATCCGAATGAGCGATATAACCAGGCGCGGATCCAGAGGGGGGGGGGTCATGACCCCTTACCCCCCCCTAACCGACAAAATATAGCAAAAAATTGCCTTTTTGGGGCTTATATTACGAAAAAATTGTCACCCCCCATTTTTGCCTAAAAATTGCACTTTGACCCCCCCCCCTTTCCGAAAATGACCCCCTCCTTGGCCAGAAGCTGGATCCGCCCTTGGATATAACGAGGCGCGATATAACGAGGGGCTACTGTATTAAATTTTCCAATTGTACGGAAAAGGTGCCTTATGCTAATGTCAGTCTGTGTGCGAAATTTCAGTTGATCTGATTCATTTTTCAAGGTTGGCTTTGTGCTCGTTCGTACAAAATTTGCTATTTTTCAATATCCTTTTAAAAAGTGAGAAATTGGATTCCTTAGTTGCAATAGTGCCGTGAAATTGCCGTATGGTGCCAAAAACCTTGAAAAAAAAAAGAAATACAGAATCATGCGTACATGGGGGGGGGGGTAAGAGGCACCCCCTGACAAACTTTGGAGTGAAGACTGGACTCCTGCCCACATCAACAGCCGTTATTCCATTTGTTTTAAATGAGTTGAATGTGCCAAAAAAAATTGCTGCATTTAATTTTCAGAAACTCATTTTCTTTAACAATTCAGTCGAAAAAAAAAAAGCCCCACAGACAAGAAAATCCTTCCCTCTCGTCAGCTACAGGAAGAGGCCCTGCCACAAACCACACACGCAACCTACCAGAAACCACTGGATGGTCCGAAAACTTTTCCTTCCCCCTCTCTCGCCAGAAAACAACAAAAGAAAGGCGCTCCTCCCCTCCGCGACTGGTGGAACGCGGCGTGACCACGTGACTCTCGGTGTTCGATTGTGCGAGTGTTCTACAGTACAGAGTGTGTACCTTCTATCTGCCCAAACGTACGCAGTAATAGGGCTTTTTGTCCGCGCGCTTTTTGTCTTCCCCGACCATCGTGGAAGAGATCGTTACATAACGCGTCGCCCCTCTTGCCTCACTTTCGATTCGAACACACCAGTGACCTACTTTCCGGGGAGAAAGAAGCGACGCGCTCTTTAACCCACTTCCCGCGCCTGCTCAGTGCGTTCGAAAGTGAAGTCGTCCTGTGCGCAGCAACAGCACAGCACTCGCCACACTCTCGCCTTGCCCTTGATCTACACAAGCGAGCGCGGAAGACCCGTCGGGCATTGTTTTTATTGACGTGTTTGTGTTGTTTGTGTGCGTGTGTTATGGTGTCCTGAACCCGCGTCCGATTATCCGAACTGTGTGTTCCGGATTGTGTGTGTCGCCGGCACAGGCGTGGAGGCGGTAGCTATGCTAGTGGATGGGCCGAACTCTAGTGCCGACATGAGCAGCGATTCATCGGTGACGACGGCGCCCATGGCCCACGACGATCCCATAGACATTACAGGTCAGTGGAGCACTTTCCCTCGCATGACGTCACCCCCGACCTTCCGGCCAGTAAACAATATGGGCATTTAAAATGGGAAGGCAACGGCGGAACGCCGTGGGTGTGAAAAATTTATTTATTTGTATTGGATTTAAAATGCAACACTTATTGGCCCGTCATGTGGGGTAGCAGGGGGAGGTGCAGTATCGTATCCTGGGGGTTATCCCCTCTCCATGAACCAAGGAAATTTTTGAATGAGCTCACATGTGTGGGCCAAAAATCGTGTTTTCGACCTTGAAATTCGAAAATTTTTACTGACCTCTCATAGAAAAATATCTTGAAACGCCTCTGGAGAGGGGCGCCCTGGTGCTACCAGAATATTTTTTAGACGGAGAATTAAGTTTCTAAGTGGGGAGGATTAAATTTCTGGTGTGTGTGTGGAGGCGGGGGAGGGGGTAATGGTTAATTTTAGTCCTTTCCTATGGTCAATAAAAGTAAAATGATTGAGCTTTGGAGAGGCATCTTATGCCAAATTCTTCCCTCTGGTTCTTCCTTAGGGGAGGGGAGGTTATCCCTAATGTTTTAAGTTATTTTCTGTGGGTTGTAAAGGCGAATTGGAGGGGGGGGGAGGGTGTTCAAGGACGTTGATATCTTTATTTTTTCTGTGTAATGTTGACTCCCCCCCCCCTTCAAAAAAAATATGGCAGGTCTCCACACCTGTTGTCGTAATTTCTCTGGAATGCATTAAAAATTTCTCTGAATTATGCTTCGTTTCCATTATTTTTAACCGGCGTCGTTTGTATTTTAAAATACTGTTTACAAGCACTCTACTCTGCACATAATCCCCCCCCCCCCATTATTGTGTCATGTTGATTTTTTTATGGGCTGGAGTTTTCAATATAGAACAATTAACATGCAGAGTTCTAATTTAGGTGTTATCAAAATTCAACTTGTGAGGTAAAACTCCCGACTTTTCTCATTTGTTGTTGTAAATATTAAGTTTCCTTTCATTTTAAATGTCCATATTTCCCCACAAACAATGAACTGTATTTGTTTTTAAATATTTAATTTAATTTTGCTTAGCATTGAATGTCAACAAATGTTTTAATGAAGTTCAAACTGTTGATCTGTTTCACTAAAATTACTTGCACTATATTTAAATCCCATGTAGGTTTTCTTTTTCAATTTTAAATTTCTTTCTGTGAAAAATTTTTTGCACGAAAAACAAAAATCATGGGATAATTCATACGGATATTTAAAGGTAAGTATGTAATAAAAATAAATTTTAGTTTAAAAGTTCATTGACAATTCATCATGTTCTTTTTTATATTGAATATTTATCAGAGATAATTTACGTTTGATAATATTTTTAACTGCTGTGCATGGTGAAAAATTGAATTGCAATCCAGGTAATTGTTTATGTTGTTTAAAATTGGTTTTTACCTATTGTGCAATGTTTATTGAATAATGAACCATTGACATTTTTTGATTAATATTTTGTTTCAAAGTGCTTTGTTCAAAATCATTGTGTTGTCCAACATTGATTAGGACTGACTCCCTTACTGAGTGATGGTATTTGTTTTTATATATGATATATATTTACATGTTTCTGAATCTATAAATGGATATTTTATGTCACCAATTTATAACGTATTTAAAATTGCATTTTTTTTTTACTATATGTCAGCACAAGTCTTTGTAAACCCTAAAAATAAGAAAAAATTTCATTAAAGTGCCGCACAAGCCCCATGTTCCCTTTAAACTTATTGTTACCAAAAATAAATTGCTTTTAGTGCTTCAATTTTGAAAACTTTCGTGAGGATAGTCGCCAGACTGCACTTTTGATAAAGTATGATGACATACCTCTCTAAAGTCACCGAAAAATCAATAGTTGCATTTTCAGATCTTAATGTCTAAAATCTTTTCAAAGGGAGCCCTCTCCCATGAACTTCCCTATTTTCTTAAACGTCCTAAATATTGCCTGAAATTGTGTTCATTCATCATGCCCGTATGCTGTAGCTTACAGGAAATTTCTTTCAGCTTTTACTGACTTGCTTATACGTCGCCGTATGGGGAATATTTTGCTTTTAATGTTTTGCGTATAAATTTTTTATTTTTAGTAACAAATTTCTCACATAGTCAGCGATAGTTATTCAATAAATGATAGTTCAGCCTATTGTGTTTTCTATTTCGATTTGTTTAAAAGCACGGGTACATATTAAATAAACAAAAAAATACATTATATAAATAAATGTGACGTATTTTAAACCGAATTCTGGGAAAAAATGCAACTGTTAAAGTGTTAAAATCACAGCACTGCCTGATATTTTGTTTTTATTTTTTAAACATATCATTTTTCATTCTATTTATCCATTTTGGGTGGGAAAATAATGTTAAACGTAACATTTTTGTTCACAACTAGATATTTTCTTCAAGACAATTCGACTCTATTTGTGCTGTTTGAAGAATGTTTGCGAAGCATTATTTCGAGCCTGTTACAGTTGAGCGTGTCTATCTCAAACCTGCGTATCTCGAAATGTTTCAATTTCAGTACATTCATAGCAAATTCAATATTTTTTCTCATGTTTATCTCGAGTTAATTTTCCCAAAAATCTATATCTTAAATTTCATCAATACTGTCTTTTTCTCATTTGATCCCCAGTGCAGACTTCATAATTGTTCCCACTTTTTTGACAAAAAAATATTTTGTCCTGATATTCATGATATTTTTTTCAGTTATTATTTTGGTGTTTTTTTTTTTTTTTCTAAAAGTTTTCAGTTTTTATGGGTATTCTAAAACTGGATAGAGTACCCCATGATCTTGGTCAGAAAAAATGCTGTCATAACTTTTTTATAACAAAAATAAACAAATTATCAATAATTATGAACTAAATTAACTTAGTTTAAGAGGGGGAGTTCAATTTATTACTCTATTCTTCATGAAAACTATTTAAAAAAAGTTGCATACCGTAAAATCAGGTGTATATGAACAGCGGGGTTAATCAGAACAAAACTTCTCGACCGTACAAAGAAATTCTTCATAAATATACTATTGGGTATTTTTTTCGCCATGAATTTTTTTTTAGAAAGGTAAGATCATAGGAAGTAGGAAAAAATTACTTTTGTCAATCTGGCAACGCTACTGGCTTCTAAGGAGGACTGCACGTGGAATGCTAGAAAACATCACATTTTCATAGACTGCAAAACTTCATATGCAAGAACAAACTTTCTTATATTTAAAAACCAAGAGTGGTATGTTTCAATTATACATGTATCTGAACAACAGAATACCACATTAGAATTTACATTTTTTATAAATTGTGTCATAAAAATGAAGAATTCTGAAAAATGCCATGGGAAAAAATATTGCGGGGTGAATCGGAACACTTTGTTCTGTTGTTTCAATTCAAACTTATTTGAAGGAAACCGTTTGAAAAATCAAGATTCTAACCCCAATTCTTCTAATCAAGGCAAGGACAAGGCTTTATTACTGTTTATCCCTTCTCGTGAGCAACTTGATCTTAGAATGACAAAAAGTTGCAGATTTCAAGAGATTTTTTCTCCAGGAGACTTCTTTTTACTTAAAATACGAGGGGGAAAGTCACATAGACTGTATGTAGCAAACGTTCAGCACACAGACAGAGATGAATAAGCGAAAAAATCTTTCAGGACAATCCCCGAAACCCATAGGTTTCAAGAAACTAAAGAAAAGGCAGAATTCATCCCAAGAGATGTTATGAAAAAATTTAAGCCAAGTCACAATTGCTAGTTTTATGGACAAGTACATATTTGTGGACCACATGAGTGACTTCCATTCATGTTAAATCTTGGTATTTCAATTCAAAAGCATTTCTTAAAATTACTTTTCATTTTTCATAAGTTCAAAACGATTTTGAACTTTGGCAAATTATAAACGTTTACTGGTATTGAAATTATACATTTATTTGACAGTAATTATCTGTTCTTATTCTCCCCCATCAATATTACTCATGTTTGTGAGACCTGTTACAGGTTAAATTGAAAAAAATAAAAATTTTAACATGTGTTCCGACTGACCCCTATCAACGAGGTGATTCGGAACACCTTTAATTTCCTATATATTTTAATAATAATTGTTCAAAATGTTTTCTCTTCGCTTGGAATATCAAAAGTAAAGCAAGACCAAAGTTTTTGTCCAAAAAATCAAATTAAAAAAAAAAAATCTTTTAACTGCCTTTTTTACAATCAAAGCTGAAAAGTATTCTGATTCACCTAATTTTATGGTACTTATGAAAATTACTCAACGCTGAAAAAACAGCAATAAAATTTGTTAAAAATAAATGTACCATTTGATTTCGACAAAGAGTTTGTAGGACTATAGGTGCTATTTGTTTTCCATAAAATAAAAAAAAATTATGAATTTATTGAGACTAGTTCAATGTGCCCATGGTCCAACAAGCCTCATTATGTTGAATGAATTTATTACACTTTACCAATCGTTTCAAACTCTAACTGCCCTGATGCCATTTGATTCAAAATTAGAGCTAGGGATGCAAATAATGTGTTCATATTTTTTTTTATAAAAAATTGGAGAGGATAAAATAGGTTACTGACAAAATTTAAAATAAGACTTAGTTTTAAAGACAAAAAGGGAGAAAAAAATTATGATTTTAAAAAATACATCTATTAGGGAAGGACTTAAAATTTAGTTGGGAGTACTGCATTGGTCTTTTTTTCATCAACTTTTCCTGTACTAAGTCCCAAGAGACCGGCAGAAAGCTTCAAATTATCAGTAGTTCGAGTTATGGGAAGTTCCCGCAGCCTTCCCAAGAGTTAGGACCCAATGGAATTTTCGTGATTAAGGAATATTTGAGATTTGATGCTATGTATCAGTTTTTAAAAAATATTAAAAGTCCTGAATTTTGTCCTGATTTTTTTTTAAAGCTACTGTGAAGTCTGCCAGTGATCTTTATCAACAGTAGAACTTGGAGATGAAAAGAAGATTTTTTCGAATATCAGCAGTCCCATTGTCCACCAAGTCTGATGAGGCTGTATTGCACGGAAAACTACATACTGTCGGCTCCGCTTAAACGAATACTGTTGGCTCCGAAAAATATTATTTGATTAAGCGAGGATCTTCAACACTGCGTCTATGGCTGGTGAAGTATTTGGTTAAGGGATGTTTCATTCGTATGAGTGGGGTATTGGTTTATCCATTAACCATTACCTGATTAAGCAGGGATGACAGTATTTAAAAGGGGCAATTTTTCTGAGAATTCCAACCACTCAGAAACTTAGGGGAAGGTGGCGCTGTTGAGCTATGAAAAAGCTTAAATTATTTCTATTGAGAAAAAAATAAAAATCTCAACATGTGTTGCTGAAAATTAAGTTTTGTCTTTAAAAGTTGGCAAAAACTTGCTATTGGTACAGTCATTAAAGTTGGTGAAACATGTAATCACAACATGTTATACTGTAAAATATTGAAAAATATCAATGTGAAAGAATCTGTTAGTCTTTAACATTTGTTCCGATCATTTATTTTTATGACTTTTATCAAAACCTCTGTATATCCAAACTTCCTTAACTCGGATTTTTCTCGTCTCGTGAAATTCAAGACAGACAGATTTGACTATTTCAATGTTTTGAAAAGTTTATTACTTTACATTAACACTTAATGCATGTAAAAGGCATAAAGCAATAAAATGCTTGTGCAAATTCATAAAATCCGGAGGTGGTGTAGCTGATCCCCTAAGATCCTCCCAAATCAGCATTTCTCAACCTTTTTTGACTTACTTACCGCTCAACACCAAAAAAAGTTATAGACTGTGGGAAAAAAATTTCTATGCCATAAAACAATTTTGACCCATGGATGGACCCTTTAAAATTTTCAAAGCGGTAAACTTATCTTGTTAATCGAAAAAAATAAATTTAAAAAAAAAACAAATAAAACTTGACTCTGTATTTAAGAAGTGTCACAAAGAATATTTAAATGTCAATAATTGTTACGGTTTTTTTTATTTTGATTGAGACGTGAATGAACAAAAAATATCCTAGGACTGGTCGAATTTTTCCGCGCACTGGACCATCAGTTGAGAATGACTGCTGCAAAAAATGGCCTTACTTTGTCCACGTTACTTTTTCATTTCTTTATTTTATGCAGGCTGAAAAATATATACAAATTTTGCTTTTCAAATTTCATCAGTAAACACAAAATCATATTTTAGTTATGAATAAGAAGCTCAGTTTAGATCTAAAAATTTTTCTGCATTGGAGCATTGATTTTCCCACTTTATATTTTTTGATTGAAAGTCCTATACATCCCAGAATGTGCGCAGGAAGGACTGGGTAGTGAGAGCATTTTTTACAAGTGGGAGAAATTTTTTTGCCACCCTCAAACTGCCTCCACACTTTTATATCATTAAAGATAGATTAATCTAATTCCAAAGATATTCCAAGGAAATCATCTAAGCACTAATATCACCAAAGCTAAACTTAAAATTGCAACTTTAGGGTTCAATTTCGAAAAACTTTTTGGGATAACACCCTAAAACACTCTGTCCTTTCCCTAACTTCAAAGATGGCCTAAATGTAGCTGGTACTCTAGTTTCAGAATGTTTTCTAAGAGAACGTAGACTGCGTTTTTAAGATTAATTCAGAAAAATATCGAGGGGGTAGTCCCTGAATCTGCCTCCAAGGTTTGGGTGTGAAGTCATCAGGTTAACTTGCATGTGATTAGTCTTTTCTCTTTTTTTTTTGTACGAGTCAAAAAATTTTGCCCATGTCCAAATCATTAATACACTCAAACCCCGCTATAACGAACCCTCAATGGACCTACTTGAGTGATCGTTATAACCGAGGGTTCGCTATATCCGAATTTCCAAAAATAGTTGGAATTCGGTAATATGCTATAATAATGAACATCATAATTGCAGATGTCTTCATTTTGTCAATGTTTTCAGTCACAAAAAAACTGTCCACAGTTTCTCTTTCTGCTTTTTGCAATTTCTTACAACCGTTTACGTTTTTTCATTAGCAGAAACGCTGATGACAATAGATTTTGAGAGGGAAAATTTCTTGCAAAGTGAGGATTGGGTTTCGCCACTTTTTTAGGATCGTTATAGCCGATTTTTCAGGCTTTGTGGATCGTTGTAAGCGTACAAAGATATATTACTGACACAGAGTTTTAGATCGGACCAATGAAAAAGTTCGCTATAACCGGGAGTTCGCTATATCCCGGGTTTGCTATAGAGGGGTTCGACTGTATATGCATGCTTTGCCTGCATGCAGTCAGCAAGTCCCCCTCCCCCCATACACCGATTTCGCCCTGCTCCAGAATTTTGACCAGTGTAGAAGGTGATATCAGCTTTATAGCTGGCTTTGTAGTGTGAGAAGACATGGCAGATAAGTCAGTGGGGGGGGGGGGGGGGGGGCGAGATTCTCAGCATTCTGTCTTGTTAACCGGCCAATTAATATGCACGGGGAAGCCTCATACATCCTCTTTTGTTCGTTCATGAACGATTATGAATGTTGTCTTGGCCCGTTCTTCCATGTCTGGGTCTGGACCA
Source organism: Uloborus plumipes (assembly GCA_038373865.1). Lineage (NCBI taxonomy): Eukaryota > Metazoa > Arthropoda > Arachnida > Araneae > Uloboridae > Uloborus > Uloborus plumipes. The sequence goes on along the minus strand of JAXGGA010001586.1, from coordinate 77,798 downwards.
GAAACCGGTTCCGATAGACATTTGCCATTCGTTCGATTGCTCCGAACGTTATCTCGGCGATAGGGGTTGACATGCCTGTTGCTCTCCGCCTCACTGATTCCCCCTCCCCCCCCCCCCTTTCACCTGGACGACCCTTTTGACATTGAAGCCGGGAGCGTTCGTTTTTCGCTTCCCCGTTTTTTTATTTCTTTTACTTATTCTGCGCTCGGAACGAGGAACCGTTAGCGAATTTCATTGTTCGCACGAATTCGTGAAAAAAGGGGAAAGCTTTTTTTTTTTTTTTTTTTTTCTTCCTTGCCGAATGATGTTGGGAATTTGTTGGACCAATTTTCCTTCTTCGCTTATTGTCGTGGTGTTAAAAAATGAAAAATAAATAGAAATAAAAATTAAAAAACCAAAGTATTTCTCTAAAATATCTTAGGTTCATTTTCTGGCATGTCAATTGTCGCTATTCTCATTTGCTTGGCATATTTAAAAATGTTCTATCGAATAAATGGTCTCAACGCGCTCATGTATACTAGACAGCAACTTAAGTTGACACTAACGTCACGTCGCGCAGAGCCAATAAGAGCTCACAAGCAGTTAGCGAGCTCCTCTAATTCGCCAAGTAGGCTGTGACGTTTTATCTAGCTCGTTTTTCATAGGCTGACATCACGGTGACGTTACGACGTCAATGTCAAGAAACCTTGCGGTGTAGTATATCTTCCCAACCCCCACGGCCCGTGATTTCGTAGAATCAATGGGTCAAATGACCCTCTGGCTTTGAAAGTTTGTTTTTACATGTATGTGGTTTTGGTTGTTTTTCTATAAAATTTACATTAAATATGCAACCTTTACCCCTCCCCATGGAAAAACTCGAAATGACAGCCCCCCTCCAGGCCCAGGAGTGCCCATCCCCCCCAAGCTCAATGACGCAAATCCCCTCCCCACCCCAAATTTTCACAACCTTCTTGTGCTTTTTATTTTTTTTAAATTGTACCTATTATTTTTTTATATATTGTTTTTTTTTAATTACTAATTATCTACAGAGCAGAATCGCTTTTTTTCTTTTTCCAGACATTCCAAGCACACACACACACACAAAATAAATGAATAAATAAATAAATAATAATAAAGAAATAAAAGAAATAATTTAAATTAAAAAATTTAATTAATGAATAATTTTTATTTAAAAAATCAATAAACACTTTAAACTAAAAAAATAATTTAACAAATTAAAAAATAAATTGATAAAATCCCCCCCCCCCCAAAAAAAAATTTTGATGGCGCAACCTGCGCCATAATCCCCCCCTGTGGGCACCCCTGCCCAGGCCTATTATTTTGAAGTTTTCCGGGGTTTGGAGGTATGCATTCAATTGGAAATAAAACAACAAAATGTGTGGGAAATTTGCACAATTATATTGTTTCCAAAACCAGGGGCAATAAGAACCCCCGACACGGACCCCGAGGGTCCAGCACCCATGGCGAACTGAAGAAATTGGTTCCACCCCTCAGAGCTGCATTGAAGGGGGTCACGTGAAGTGACTGATTTTCCAAAGCAATTCCTTATTCAGAAAAGTTTGATTATCCGGCAAATTTGAAGACGATATTGCGATTTTGATGTTCTTTTAAAAAATGTTTTTAATCAAGCCCTATTTTCCTTCTAATTTGAAGTTTCATTTTCCCGTGTGTGGCTTTTTCTTACAAGTTTTTTTTTTCTTTAATATTTTTCCAAGCAAGAAACATCCTCAACTTTTTTTTAAAAAACTATTATTGGTTAAAATGCTGCCCCCTCTGACCAAAGCCACTTCTGCCAACCCCTAGGTATGCCGCTATGTGCCACAATCAAGCCTCCAAAAAGTGAAAAGCAAGGAATGTTGCCATGAATCGTGATGTCATTGGCAGATTAATGACATCACGATTCTGGTCGACGAATCTCGTGAGAGGCAAAGTAAAATGTAAAATGGTCGTTGCATTCTCCCGAAAAACCTTCTACCTTGTTTCTGCAAAGCAGAAAGGGACAATAAAATCGAATACGTAATAAAATTGTATTATTTTTCTGTATTTGCCTGCAAACGAGCTTGAATTATAAGCGAAGGATGAACTGCCATAAAGCTAAACTGCAGAGTCCTTGAGCTGAAAACCGACCCCTTCGCTTTAAAACCGTTAGAATCAGGAAGAAAATTAACTTTTCACGTTCTTGGTGCATGATATCTCTGATATGTGCTGCCTTTTTCAAAATGAAGCAGACGATTTTCGCTTCAAGGTCAACCGCCATCTCTCTGCGGTTAAGCTTTACCTTGTTTTCAAGCAGGGATTCTCTCAACAGCTGGTTTGCAGAAATATTTGACCGTTGTTTTAAATGTTTGTGTTTGGAAAAATCTTAATCAAAAGTAATACATGGTTGCAGTAATTATTTCTCTTTATGAATCATTATTCTCGGTTTTGCCAACAAATAAATTATACTGATAGCAAGAGAATAAAGTATTTTTAAAATTCTTCCTAGTGTATTATGATATTTACGTCATAATTAGGATCTAATGCAAACGTTCTGCAACGCCTGCGGGTTTTTTTTTCTAGTAAAGCAGGGGGGGGGGGGCTCACCTTCTCGCGAAACTGTTCACCAATTTTTTCTGTACGTGTAACAAAAGAGGTTGAGAAACGCAGTTCTAAAAATTCTCGTTGTTGCTCTAAACTGCAACTTATAAGATTTGGTGTGTTGTGTGAGGGGGGGGGGGGACATCAAAAAGCTCTTCACCTTCTGTTCTCTATTGTTTCGCTTGACATCGACTTTTATCGAAATTGGCTAAAAATTTAAATTTTGCTTGATGGCATATAAAAACCTTTTGCAACTGCGATCGAACCCGCTCATTTAGAAGAATATTCCGCTCAGAACAATAATTTTTCAGAGTACCAAATCGTCGCAATTAATCGTTCTTATCCAGGACAATGAAATATCCCGCTTTTTAGAATTTTTTTTTTTTTGATGGCAATTGGCTATTCCCTTAATTGGACTCGTGAAACGGAAAAATTGCTAAAAGTTAGTACTTTGTTTGGTTATGGCATTGTATGTTTTGTTTATAATAAAGGCTTTTTTTTATTTCGAGGCATGGTGAAACATTTTCGGCATTTCCATTTCGTATTTATGTTTTATAGGACCATTGTCCGATTATCTGTTTTCTAATTTTCCATGTAAATCTGGTTATTCGAAACTGATAATCCAGAGATCCATAAATTAGTGCATTCACTTGACACTATCGCTTGCGTTTTCTGGTTTTTGTGTCAGAAACGGGTTTTGATTTCGTGATTATATACTCGTATAATGAATATTTTCGCTCTAATGCTTAGTTGAATAACTACGTTTTGTTCATTAATTGGTTTACTTTACCATGCGTAGAAATATCAACAGCACGATGTTGATGTAATCGGAAGTTGTTTTTAGTTTGAGAGAAAGTTCAATGGATTACGGGGGGACAGGATTAATTGTGCTTTTAGAAACGTACTCTTTAAATCGGGCTACTATTTTTTAGTACACGCCATAGATGCAAGATCTTCCGTCTCAGGACGGATTTCCGTCTTGACAAAATCGCCAAGACGGACCATGGGACGGAAAAAAAAAAAAATCGATCTCATTCCTTCAATATTTACTTCCGAAGAAAACACAGCTGAAGGGAATACAAAACCAGATTTCTTAAAAGTACATTTTAATCATTATTCCAATCCAAAACTATTTGTATCGAAACCTTTTCTCTTTCTGAATTAACGAACTGCAATGGCATAATTCTTTTCTCGGTGTTGATTCTCTTCGCCCCCATCCATTCCCTTTTCTTAACTTCATCAAATCTGTACCTCAGAACCAGACTAACGTAAGTCCATTTTCGTCATTTTTCAGTAAAGGGGAAAAACGATGTATTCGACAATCGTTTTTCCCCTCAACCGAAAAATGACGAAAATGGACTTACGTTAGTCTGGTTCTGAGGTACAGAAATATGACCTACAATTTCGTTTTTAGGATTTCATTTTCTGTGCCTCTTCGTCTTGCGCAGTTACAGTTTTAAATTGGAACCTCGACTGCCAGTATTATACTGTCGTCCCCGCTTAATTGGGTAACGGATAAACGAATACCCCGCTCATACGAATAAAACATCCCGGAACCCATGCCATAGTCGTAATATTAAAGATCCCCGCTTAGTCAAATACCCCGCTTAATCGAATAATATTTCTTGGAACCGACAGTATTCGTTTAAGCGGGGCCGACAGTGCTATGAAAACAACAGTTCACTTTTTGCAGTGTGTACTTCAATAGTTTTCCTGTTTAAAAATAAGCAAAATATGTTTCGTGGTTTGTGTGTGCGTAAGAGAGAGAGAGCAAATGGCCTCTCTTGATCAAACGACACGATGATTCGAAGTCGCTCAATGTGACATTTTAAACGTTCCTGTTTTCGGATCATTAATATTCTCTTCGCACCGCTCAAGGTACGGGTCAAACGGAACGTTGGATAAGCGAGTGTCGTAATCTCAAGTCTTTAATCCACTGAATGAGGTGAGAGCGCCGCATTTGTTCGGAAACTCGCCTTACGCGTTGTTTCACAAATCTAAGAGCTAGCAACCTTTTTTGAGTGACAATTTTAAGATGTCTGGTTCTTTAATATATCTTTCCCTGTTTGGCTTCTGAGCAGCGTGCAGGGGGTCTAGCGGCTGAAAGTGGTTGCATTTTTTACTGCGCATGCCATTTTTGCTGGTAAATATAGTGATTTTTTAACCATTTTGGGGCAATGAGGAACTTACCCTGTCGTAAGTGTGTCATGTAGTATATCGATGGAAAGCTCAATTTCTTGCCTTCGCAATGGTTTTTTAATTTTATTCTACTGTAGCTGGAAAAGAAGTTGCATGTAAAAACTTGTTTTTTCATTTTTTAACATCTCTCTGTATTTCATACAATTTTTGAAGTAGAAATCTAAAGCTTGGATGGGTTTCTTATCTTGTCATACGCGTCCTTCACACCAATTTTTGTTGAAATCGAAATGGTGAGGTCCAAAAACTTTTTTTCCATGATTGATTTGACGTGGAATTAGTCTAAAATGACTTAAAATCACTATTTTTCCAGTACAAGTGTGATGCGCAGTAAAAAACCCAAAACTCCCAAAAATTTTAATTCCGTGCGCCCGAAAGCATGGCCATAGTCAGGACTCACGTAAGAAAGGGGCAAGCAGGAGCACCCACAATGAGAGGTCACAGTGACCTCCCAGAAACTTAAAATTCACCCAAGAGTTTTCAGAGTCCATCTCACCACATTCTCCCCCATTCTCGGAGGTCATTGTGACCTCCCTAAAAGTCAAAATTCTCCCGAGCAAAAGAAAAAAGCTGTTCTTGCCATCTGACTTACGTGCAAAACTCATCCTTTTCTTGTTGAATCGTCAGACTTTATTTTAACACCTCGGATTCTTATTACAACTATTTTTTACTCTAATCAGTTATGTCAGAAGTTTTGAAGCACATGTGTATCAATATAAGAACCAGATAAAGTATTGAAAGAAAAATAAATTGGCTAATTCGAAAAAGTTGGGAGGTCACAGTGACTTCCCATCGGTCTGGGGTGCAGTTGCCCCCCCCCCCTTGACTGCGCCCATGTCCGAAAGTCTGACTTCCGATGAATTGTCAATTCCATCGAATGGACATTCTTTGTCACTTTTGTCTTTGTGCACTTGCACCGCGAAGCGAAAAGGCAGCCCGGAAGTGTTTAGCTGCAGGACAGAGAGCAGATGTTGCTCGTCATGTGATTCGCATCTCTAAATACAGAGACAACAGAAAAAAAAAAAAAAAAATGGCGCCGAGCAACGTGAACGGGAATGAAGGGCTCTCTTCATCAAACTCTCTCTGATCCCGAACTGCTGCTTTTCGAACCACTATCTGCGAATGTTATTTTTCTGCAGTTGGAGAGCGTTCTATTTATAATGAGACTTTGAGTGATTAGTGACTCAGAAGCTTCAAAGTACGCATTTGTCCGTGTGTTTTCCACGCACTTTCAGATGCTCTCTCTCTAATTGTGTTGGTCAAATGCTCTGTCTTAAAACACAATAGCGATCAAGCGCGGACCCTGCTTCTGGTTTAGGAAGGGGTCATTTTCGTAAAGGAAGGGGTCAAAAACAAATTTTGTCCGAAAATGGGGGGTATTTAGTAATTTTTACGAAATACTGTCGTCCCCGCTTAATCGGGTAACGGATAAACGATATCCCGCTTATACGAATAAAACATTACCGAACTGATGCCATGAACCCAATGTTAAATATCCCCGCTTAAACGAATACCCCGCTCAATCGAATAATATTTCTTGGAACCGACAGTATTCGTTTTCGCGGGGCCGACAGTATGTCCCAAAAATGCCGTTTAGTCAAAATTTGGTTGTTTAAGGGAGGGGTCATGACCCCCTTCTGGATCCGCGCCTGATAGCTATGGTTTTGTTTCGTTGTGAAAAATAATTTGAATGCTAGAGCACGAAACTGCAGTCCACGGAAAGAATAAACGAGTTGGTGGTGTTTTGCATGAGCTATGTAGTTATGTGATTTTATTAAATCAGCGAAATTTTTTGCCATGATAACGAACTTTTTACTAGCCTGAATTCAATTTTATCGGGAGCGACATGAATGGGCTTTTGGCCGTCACCCAAGAGTTCTCTCCCCCCGTCTATTGCGAAGTAGCGAAGCGAACGCTAACCAGCATCATTTCCCTCGCTTTTGCGCAACCCACAACGATTTTAGCGCAAGGAACCCATGTTTCAGGGCATCTTCGCACCCAATATCGTCATTGAAAGGGGGAGGGGGGGGGAGAGCCCGAGAAATTGTGCCATAGTTTTTGTGGCCAGAAAATACAAGCAGGTAGCGGTACTTTAGAGCCGACTCACCGAACCAGTAGAAAAGGTAGAGGGGGGGGGGGGGGTTGCAATTCTAAAAGCGCGGCCTGCGGGTACAACGCATCGCGACCCAGAAAAGGTCGGGAGGTTATCCCATCGCTTCGGTTGATGATGGGAAGGGCGCTCCCCCCCCCCCTTCGCCGTGCCTGGATATATTAAGTAATTGTCTCAACTCAAGCGACTTTTCTCTCCCCCTATCGATTTGGATTCATTAGTGAGATGCCCGTCTCTACTCCCTTTCATTTAATTGTGGTCGAGTCTCGTCATTAATTGTGTGAGCGGAAGTGTTTTTCGCATTGTCATCTTTTCTCTGATTGGTGGATACAGTAGACGCGAGACGTTACGACCTTCTCGACATCTATTTCTCAAACTTTCGACGTCTGAAGTATCTTATCTACAACTTTCGTATTATTAAGTGCTCCCCCCCCCCCCAATGAAACATGCTTTCATAAATATAAATACGACAAATAAGTTATATTGTGAACAACATCGATATAATTAATTGTAATGATGAATTGCTCGGATGTTGATACGGCAGATCATTATTATTAGGTTTCCCTGGTTGTTTTACTTCATGGCATGTGCTGCGATTTCCCATCTTTTATCCTGTCTTTAATACGCTTTTATTAGTTTCACACGTGGGTTTGTTTGTTTGCTTCTATGTATGTGCTATCCGTCTGTGAAAACCGCGCCTGGCACTCGCGAACAGTTCCACTTGAAAAAGGGTAGGTGGGTTGTGGGTGATAACTTTCCGAAGTGTTCAATTTTGAACTTGCATTTGCTTATATCCTTTTGACACATTCAACTAAACTATGTATTTGAAATAAGCACTCGCAGCCGAGGCTCCAATTTAAAACCGTAAAATGCAAAGCAGGGTTGGTGTTTTGGACGTCCAAAACTGGTTTTGGACAGGACAGGTGGGTTTTACTGTCCAAAACTGTCTAAAAGTGTCTTAAACTGTCCAAAAGTGTCTTAAACTGTCTAAAGCATGCCTAAAGGGTTTTAAGCTGACTAATTTCTATTCGCTGTAATATTGATAATGCATACATCTTAGTTTCTTAGTGTTAATTAGTTGTAATTAATTAAAATTTGACAATATTTAATTATATTTGTAATTTTAATATACGTTACAAAAATGAGCAATTTACTCATAACTTTACTGCATAAAAATTTATTAAAATAGGAATTGGTAGTACTGTCAAAAAACACTTTTGAAGCAGATAATTTCAGCTCCATTTGTAATTCAAAATGTGTAAAACTGAAGTCTTTTGTGGTTTCTTTACAATAATGTTTTCAGTGATGTTCAAATAATTTTTTTAACCTTAGATTGAAATATAATAAACTGATGATAAAATGTTTTTCACTACTCAAGAAAATTTTTCTATTTTTGTTTTTTGTTTTTAATACTGTTTTTTTTTTGTTTCTAACAATATATATATATGAAGGGCTCGGGCGTAAATAGTGGTATCTGACAAACTTGAAAAGACGTATTGTTTCAAATTAAAAAAACAAAAACACATTAAATAAATTAAGTCTTAACTTCAAGTATAATTTTGTGCTTTTGATATTTGTTCAAAATATAAAATTGTACTAAAAATGTAGTTTTGGACAGTTTAGGACAGTTTTGGACACATGGGTTTTGGACAGGACGGTTTAAACCATGGTTTAAACCGTGGTTTTTACCGTTCTGTCCAAAACCTTGCCAACCCTGATGCAAAGTAATAAACTGTAAAACTAGTCATTTTACAGTTTCTTACTTTAAAGTGAGAAATTTTACAGTTTATTGCCGTAAAATTTTGATGTATTATACTGTAAAAACAACAGTATAATACTGGCAGCAGAAGATACAGTTTAAAACTGTAAAATGCACAGTAATAAACTGTAAAATCGAGCAATTTCCAGTTTGGTACTGTAAAAGTAGCAATTTTACAGTTTATTCCTGTAAAATTACAAATTTTACAGTTTATTACTATAAAAGTAGTGAAATTTGCTGTAAAAACAATCTTCCTTTTTTCCAGTGTGGAAGTAGTGCAGTTTAAATTTTCTCATACATTTATTAATTTTCTTATACAACTGGAAGCTCTTTTTCTTGATAGGGCCGGAGAAAATGTCTTTGTCCTCCTACCTTTGTCACCGCAAAGGGGTCTCCGGGGCTTGTCCCGAGGTTCGTGGTTTTCCGTGCCCTCGGCTCTGATTTACTATCTCTTGTTCGCTGAGAGAAGAAGAGTCGTAATTCTATCTTCAAAAAGATCATTTATGTTGTAAAGAAAGGGAAATCGGGTCAAACCATCATCGATTTTTTTTTTAAAGATCGCTACACGCACGTGGAAAACGGAAGTCTTGTAATACATAACTCGTAATCGGGAGCTGTTTGCGAGTCATTTCGTACAAAATGCCGTAATAATTGAAGGGGCAAGTGGAATAAAGGTGATATGTGACAATTTTGGAGAAACATACTTTCTACCATAGATGAAGGTGATAAGGTAATTTTTTTTTAAAAAGCTTTTTCTTGAAATTAAAAAAAAAAATCACACACCAGCGTTATTCACGTGCCCCCTCAATTGTGTTTGCGAATTAACACAATTGAACACACACTCATTTGAATTTGTGTAAATCGACTAAATTCAAATAACACACATCACCTTTTTCGTGTCTTCATTTTTGTTTGTTTCATAGGAATCAAGACTTTATTTCTAGTGGAATAAGTCTTATAGTCTAAGAGCTTGTAACGTTTTCGCGTGACATTTTAAAGACTTCTGGCTTTTTGATATATCTTTCCCTATGCTCTTCTCAGCTGCAGGCAGAGTGTAGAAACCTAAAACTTTATTTATCTTGGGCAGGAAAATTTGAAATTTTATATGCGTCCTTCACACCAATTTTTGTTTTATCGGGAATTTTACAGTTTATTACTGTACATTTTACAGTTTTAAATTGGAACCCCGGCTGCCTGTATTCTACTGTAAAACAACAGTTCATTTTTTGCAGTGTAGGATTGCTATAAAACCTTTCAACCTTTGCAACCTTTCTTGATAACAACATCGTGACGTTTGCGTGACGTTAGCCTATGAAAAACGAGCTAGATAAAACGTCACAGCCTACTTGGCGAATGAGAGGAGATCGCTGACTGCTTGTGAGCTCTTATTGGCTCCGCCCGTAGTGACGTTCGGTATCAAGTTAAGATTTTCAATCCCAAAACGCAACAAACGATAGCTTATTCCTAACTCTGGATTGTAGAACTAACTATATTTGTCAGTTTTAGTTTAATTTTTTTGCATCGGTGTCTTTTATACTGGAACAATATGCTTTATTTTTTATGGAAAAATGATTTTTACGCGTTATTCAGACAATTGTATTAAATTCACTAGACAGGAAGAGCACGAAACGAGTTAAAAATAATGATAGATGATGCGTGCCAAAATTTCTATCATTCAATATTTCTAAAAATATTGATCGAAAGTTTCACTTTCAGTTCGACTTGGAACGAAGACAAAACCGTTTAACGTTGAAAATTTTGAAAATAGGTTTGGTGGAAAGTAGGTCAATCGATTTTACCATCGTTTTAGTAAAATTCAGTAAAAAATTAGGTGGTCATGCCAGATGTCTTGATTGTTTTACCTCACCCCTTTTATTATTATTTTTTTTTCTGTTTTATCATTTTTTTCTGTTTCAGTTTTATTTCTCTACAAACGATTCTATTAGCAACACACTGTGCATTAATAAGAAATTTGTCGCGTATAACGACTTCAATTGATTAAGATTGTGTATAAAACGTGTAACTATTTCACCTGGGATTGGTTTGTCGCCGAGACCCCATGCTCCCTTGAAACCCGTCCCAGAACCCTTAATCTTAAAATTGCGAACTTTACAGTAATAAACTGCAGAACTGCTGCTTTGCAGTTATAAACTGTAAAATGGCTAATTTTACAGTTCATTACTGTGCATTTTGCTGTTTTTAACTGGAACCTCTGCTGCCAGTATTATACTGTTGGTTTTTACTGTATAATACAGCTAATTTTGTGGTAATAAACTGTTAAATTGTGGTAATAAACTAAAATTGCTGATTTGCTGTAAAAAACTAAAATAGCTAGTTTTTCAGTTTATTACTGTGCATTTTACAGTTTTATACTGGAACCTCTGCTGCCAGTATTATACTGTAGAAACAAGTTTATTTTATGCAGTGCAGTTGAAAGCGGCACTATCGATCTGTCCTCTTATCGTGTTACAGTGTTTCGATTTCGGACAGCCATCCATTACCGCTACTTGTCGGCTGTGACGCAAGGATCGGAAAGCGAGAGACACTAGTGCTCGAATTTATTGGGGCTGTGTGCCATCCATCAAAAAGATCGGCTGCGGGCTACGGAGGAAATTTCGCTTTCGCGGGTTTTTCCCTTTTGCGGGAAACCGAAAGTATTCGGTGCTCTCGAAAAAAGAAGTAATTTTAGTTCGGCACAGTTTTTTGTTTCTAGTTCCATTTTCCGTGACCCGGCGATGAAATTGTCAATTATCTGTACGATTTGAGTTAGTCATTAGTCCAATTGTCCAATGGTAACTGATTCCACCCAGTGCTTTAAATTTGTTTTGTGACGATGAAGAAAATTTTCTGTACTTTTTCAGTATGCTAGTTTCCCAACAACATAGGTAATAAATCTGAGAAGCAGTAAGGCTTTTATGGACAGACAGTACATTCATAAACTTTCCAACTTGTACATGAAGAATTTCCTAAATTCAGTATTATATGTCGCATTTGTATGTAATTTTGTAAGTGTTTTTCAGTTTATTGAAGTTGTTTCTACTATTCACTTTGCTTACCTATCTCCTTTTGTACTCGGCCGGACTTTTATTTTTCAGTAGAAGGATAATTGGAGCGATACATTTATTTATTTGCTTTTGAGATGGACAAAAGGGTGGAACTTTCTATAAAGAAGGCTGAAGGGCACTTTTTAACAAAAGAAGGGGGTCAGGCAGTGCAGTGTTATGGACGTAGCCAGGAAGGGGCGAGCAGGAGCATCTACAATGGTAGGTCACTGTGACCTCCCAAAAAGTTACGATTCTCCCAAGAATCTTCAGGGGTCGTTCCACCAGATTCTCCCCAATTCTCGGAACTCACTGTGACCTCCCAAAAAGTACAAATTCTCCCTAACGAAAAAAAAAAAAAAAAAAAAAAGCCGTTCTTGTAATTCGACTTCGTCCAAAACTAATCCTTTTCTTGTTAAATCGTCAGACTTTTTTTTAACACATTGGATTCTTATTACAATTATTTTTACTCTGTTCAGTTGTGTCAGAAATTTTGAAGCTTATGTATCAAAAGAATAATAAATTTGTTAACAAGAAAAAAGTTGGGAGGTCACAGTGACTTCCCATCGGAGTGCCCTTGGCTCTGATCAGGAAGGGGGATGTTCAGTTGTTCCTCCCTCCCCCCCTTTGGTCTACGCCCATGCTCCATGTAGCTTTGAACGTGTGGAGGTGGACTGCCGCCCAAAATCCACAGAATTTCGAAAAAGGAGAGTCATTCCGTGCTCGTTGGTGGTGTTATTCATCATTGGCAGCTATTTCTCCCATTCGGCCGCATGAAATCGAAATGTGTGGCAGGTTGCTGTCGCCCATTCCTGACACACTTTTCGAGTGCCTCGTTGGGCAAGGCGAGGGGCTCCGCATGGGATGGAAGGCCCTGGAGGGGGGGGGGTGCTCCTTTTTCTCTCTCTCTCGTCTGCCGGTCACTGAACCTGAAGGGGAAAAAAAAGATCTAGGCCTGGCTGGAGATGTATCATCATCATCATCGCTCCCGGAAGCTGCAGTTTCGTCACAGTCGTAACTTTCTTCTCTTTCGGAGGCCTGTTGCCGGGGCCAGTCTTGTCCGGCACACACTGCAGAAAGTAAACGGCTGTTTTTGCAGTATCATATTGGCTGCAGAGGTTCCAATTTAAAACTGTCAAATGCACAGGAAAAAAACTGCAAATGTAGAAGTTTTAGTTTATTGCTGTAAAGCAGCAATTTTGCAGTGTATTACCACAACATTAGCTGTGTTATGCTGTAAAAACAACAGTAACATACTGGCAGCAGAGGTTCCAGTTTGAAACACTCAAATGCCCAGTAATAAACTCAAATGAGCAATTTTACAGTGTATTACTGTAAAATTTGCAATTCACAGTTTATTACTCTATAATTAGCTGTATTCTGCTGGAAAAACAATAGTGCAATACTGGCAGCAGAGTTTACAGTTTATTACAGTCTTGCCTCGCTAAAAATTTGAATATGGTTTTTGTAGCAAAAAGCTTAAAATAATCGACGCCGACACCCGCAGCAGGTTATTGGATTGATTGCCCTTTGACGAATTCAATCTCCACAGTGAATGAATAGACTTAAACCAGTTGATAAGTGGGTGAAAGGCTAAAATTGCAGCCATTTGACGTCATTGGTTTCGTTTTCGCGTCGCGTTTTTTTTTTTTTTTTTTTCGCGTGGGTTTTTTAAAAACATTATTCAAAATCAATCATTGTGTTTTTTAAAATTCAGCGATATTGAATTTTTGAATCTTGTAATTGTCTTAACAATATCTAGTCGTGAAAGTAGGAATGTTTAATTAAGTTGAAACTTCGCTATCATAACTCGTGAACACTGAATACATTTGAAGCATTGTCGTGCAAAATACAGAAATATTGAACTTTTAAACACTTTTTGTTTTTTGATAAAGCAAACAGGATTAAGGATAATTACAAGCAATGCGTCAGTGTGTCATTTTTGTACTTTTTTTTCCTTCTTCTTTTTCAAATTCGGTACAAATGACTCATTGAAATGAAACCAGAAGCGGTGGGAAGTAAAAGGAGCGTCGTGTTTCGTTGTTTCACAAAAAAAAAAAAAAGAGATGTTGCCTGCTCTCAGTTGGTTGCGATTTAAACAAAGGGAGTCATTATTGGAGGAAAAATGAAAATTGATTGGATGGGTAGAAATTGCGCTGAACCAGAAATTATGGGGGAAACTTTTGATGTTACACTGTAAAAAATAGCTGTTGTTTTTATAGTATAATACAGCTAATTTTGTGGTTATAAACTAAAATTGTGGTTTTACACTTTTTTACTGTGCATTTTGCAGTTTTAAACTGGAATCTCTGCTGCCAGTGTTGTTTTTACAGCATAATACAGCAAACTTTGTGGTAATCAACTGTAAAATTGTGAGGTATATAAATACCTTTGTGCAACAAATGTCAAGAAAAATATAACGTTAAAAAGAAGCACAAATATGCAGGGATACTGCAGACACGTGTTTCGAACGTGTTTAATTCTAATGTTTTATTATTTATATATATATATATATATATTTTTTTTTTCTTTTACATTTAATTTTTGTTATTTATATATTTTATTATTTATTCCTTTAAAAACTTTTTTTCATTTATTTTATTTATTTATTTATTTATTTTTTCCATTACCATTATGTAAATATTTTACTTATATTTTTATTTTAATTTATTATTAACCAAAATTATTTTTCTGATGTATATACCAAATTGAATGTTTATCCATGTGGGTTGTTTTGTACTTTTCACATACGTCATCCCGTTAATTTGTTAAATTTAACATTGTTGAATATGTACAAAGGGATGGCGTATTTTTGAAAAAAATAAAAAAAGACACGTGTTTCGACGTTACAAGGAACGTGCTTCTTTAACATTGTATTTTTCTTGTAAAATTGTGGTTTTAGTTTATTACTGCGCCTTTTAGAGTTTTAAACTGGAACATGGGATCTGCTGCCAGTATTCTGCTGCAAAACAACACTTTATTGTTTGCAGTGTAGAGAACTAAGTCAGCTCTTATTGAAAATTAACCATTTTTCCTTCTCGAACGAGCCATATTGCTTTGTTTGGATTTCGAAGGCATTTCTTCGAGTGGAGACACAATGAGCACTCTAAGGAGGGACGCGGGGGTGCCTGTTTTCGTTCTCTTTGCTTTTCGAAGGTGGGGTCTCTGTGGATTTAGGCTGTCCGAGTAAAACTGTTGTTTCGAGTTCATGACGTATTTATCCAACTTCTCTTAACACAGTTCGCCTTCTTTTCCTCCTCGTGGCGCGAAAATGGCATAAGTGGTTCGTTTTGTCACTCGGAGAAGCGGTTTGGCGCTAATCCCTCTTGTCATTCTCGTTTGCTTTGGAGGTCGCGTCACGTACGGAGGGGCGTGGATCTCTTTTGTTCAACGCGGAAGTCGCGATGATGGGCATTCATTCCTTATCATCTTCTCGTTTTTCAAGGCATTGAATGAGTTTAAATTAAAAAAATTTATTGATTTATTTTTAAAAATTTTTTATTATTATTTATTAATAAATTTTGGTTATTTATTCCTTCATTTTTATTATTTTTTTGTTTTCTTTTTATTGTTTTTTAGTTTTTATTTATTTTTTTATTTACTTTTGTATTTATTCTTTTGTTTTTTTTTTCAGAACCTTTGTACAAAAATTTAACGAAACATAAAATGTTTTTTTTTTTTTCTTATTGAGCAATTTTTTTTCTTTTTTTCTGTTCTTTCAAAATTGAATGTTTACCCATGTGGGTTGTTTTGTAAATTTTCACTTACGTTATCCTATAATTTGTTAAATTTAACTCTGTTGAATGTGTACAAAGGGATGGCGTATTTAAAAAAAAAAATAATTGGCTGACCGAAAAAAATGTCTACTATTTTTCTTTAATAATGACAAAACGGTTGTTTCCCTTTGTTGTATTTTTTCCGACAAACTGTTGAAGCTCGTTGGCGGAACAGGATTATGGGCTAATGTTACTAGCGCAGCTTTCTTGTGTACGTGTTTGTGGGTGGGGGTAGGGCCAGATTAACCTCTAAAGTTAGGGGAAGCTCAGTCTCCTGTAGGGGCCCTCCACTTTTCGTTTAAAGACAATGTTCGAAAAACTCTGCACGTTGAAGAAACAAAACTCACTAATGCTACAAAGATTATTCCTAGAGTGGCCCAGCAGAATTGAGATTAAAGTTTTTCCTATATGCTTGCATTATGATTTTCAGCAAATAAGGGTGGTTTGTCGTTGAATAAGATTTATCACTTCACAAAATTAGCATAAAAATCCATAGTAACAGAGTTGTGCTAAACTACATTGAACGAATTATCTTTAAAATCGAATTAAAATGTGGGAACTGGGGTTTTTAAGAAGTTTTCCTGTCATTTTTGCTTTGAAATTTCTGAGAGGAAGCTCATGCTTCCCGAGCCTTTTGGGTAATCAGGCCCTGGGTCTCATAACGGTTTTTTTCGTTCTGTCATCCACCAACAAGAACATTATCTAGTATTGTTCCCATTTTATTCACCAGTGTTGTTTAGTGTCTCCTACCTGTGACGCCGTGATTGAGGAGGTTAAGATGTCGCTTGTGTAGGTTTTTTCTTTTTTTTTTCCTTATTTTTAAATGTAAGTTTCTTTAGTTAAAAAAAAGGGGGGGGGGGGGTTCTATTTTCAGAAATCAACTTAGAAATGGAAATGAATTATTTGGTTTTAATTCAAGGACGGATGCAAGGGAGGAGCGATGGGGGGCGACCGCCCCTCCCTTGAGGGACTCTTCTCCAGCAGTTTTTCGACTTAAAAGTTCTAAAAAGGCAATTTTAGATGATCTTCGATGGTACTTTTAAGAAGTGGTTGGGATTCGAGGCTCTGATCTGAATTTTTTTCGAAATTGAAGACCGAAAAATTTGTAATAAACATGTCTTAACCAGGATATGTGGCAAAAAAAGGGGGGCAAGTAGAAAAAAAAAATCAATCACCCCGTGTTTGGAATATTTCTGGATCCACCCTTGCTGGAATTGCATTTTAGTTCGTGATACACTTTTCAAGATTTGTATCGAAACTTTTTCACTTCTTTGAATGATCGAATTCTCAGCTTTCTAAAGGGTAAAAGCTACTGTGTAAAGCTAATAAATAAACTCTAAACCAACATTTAAGCCACTAACACAAGGCTTGAAGAATGAGAAGTGGTTTGCTCTTTTCCAACACCATTAACCACTCTTTCCCGCCCTTTCGTTCCGGTAAATCCAAATGATTAAGTAGAAGAAAAGATGCAATTGTCGAAAGGTGTTTTTTGATAAATTTTAAGTGATTTCGGCGGGGAAGAAAAAAAAAACTGCTCTCCTTCTTTTTGAGTGTTTTGGTAAGTGGAAAAAAAAAGCAGGCGACAATTGTGTTCTTTTTTTCGCCACACCCGAATCCCACCCTGCTAGAATCGGAGCAAATACGTTCGCATTCCGCGCGGTTTCCTTTTCAAAAATTTAATCACTTCTATCGAATAATTTCCGAATGCTCGTTTCCTGTATTCGAAAGTCCTCTCGAATGAGAATAAACAAACACTCCTCTGTTGCCGTTCGACACCATTTTGCGCCCCTCCCCCACGTGTGTTTTCTTTAAACAAGGAAGACAATCAGACCTGACAGTTTAGTTTTTGTCGGTATGGGGAGGGGGGGGCGGTTTTTATTTGTTTTGCAAATTCAAACTGTATTTGTTGGAATAGATAAATAAATACCTTTGTGCATAAATGTAAAGGAAAAAAACGACGTATAAAAAGCGCAAATGCACAGGAATACTGCAGGCACGTGTTTCGGCGTTACAAAGAACGCCTTTTTCAGTGCAAAAAAAATGTGAGCTTATGGATGCACAGACAACTCACAATTTTTTTCGTTGAAAAAGGCGTTCCTTGTAACGCCGAAACACGTGTCTGCAGTATTCCTGCGCCTTTTTGCTTTTTATACGTTGTGTTTATCCTTTGTGTTTGTTGATTTGAAACTTATGACTTTTGAAGTGAGAAGAGGGAAGAGAACCATTCGCCTGAATCAAAGATCGAACCCGGGACCATTAAGATTGCTACATAAAGTTCCATTACTGTACCAATTGAGCTACCGAAAGGTAAATAAAGATCAAAATCAGCGGGTCGCCACTCGCCTATAAAAGAAAATGGCGACTAAAAATACCAGTATCATTCGCCACGTGAAAAAACTCTACCCCCAATTTATTATTTCAAACAGGTCTTTTTTTTTTTTCTTCTTAGTTGATAAGTTATGGAAGAGTGAGATATGAGTGAAAGTGAGAAACAATTTTAAGTTATCAGAAACATTTGATTAGCTTTATCTTGTAGCAGCAATTTAAAAGTACCTTCCCCTTTTCGGATTACGCATTGATTTGACTACCGGTTGAGTCTTATTGGGGCTCCCATGATCATCTTGGTGAGAAACCTTTGTCACCATCGTGGGTAACCCCTACACTAAAAATGAATTGTTTTTACAGAAAATGCAGCTAATTTTGTAGTAATTTTATAGTAATGAACAAGTAAAAATTGCAAATTTTACTGTAGTGAACTTTAAAATTGCTAGTTTACAGTAATAAACTAAAATTGTTCGTTTTAAAGTTTATTTCTGCGCGCTTTATACAGTTTTAACAGTTCGTATAGCTCCTATCTGAGACAAAATAATGTTTAATTTTGAGAAGGAAGTGTGCATCAACAATCAAGAAAACAATAAAGAACATTGCAATCCATAACATTAAACTAGTTTGATCAATATACATTTTTATTAGTACCGTAAAATGGGGTGAATCGGAACACTTTTCAGCTTTGATTGTAAAAAGAGCCGTTAAAAGATTTTTTTTAATTTGATTTTTTGGGTAAAAACTTCGGTCTTGCTTTACTTTTGATATTCCAAGCAAAGACAAAACATTTTGAACAGTTATTATTAAAACATATAGGAAATTATGAGTGTTCCGAATCACCCCGCTGATAGGGGTCAATCGGAACACATGTTAAAATTTTTTTTTTCAATTTAACCTGTAATAGGTCTTACAAACATGAGTAATATTGATGGGGGAGAATAAGAACAGATAATTACTGTCAAATAAATGTATAATTTCAATACCAGTAAACGTTTATAATTTGCCAAAATTCAAAATAATTTTGAACTTATGAAAAATGAAAAATAATTTTAAGAAATGCTTTGAATTGAAATACAGAGCTTTAACATGAATTGAAGTCACTCATGTCCGTCCACAAATATGTACTTGTCCTTAAAACTATCAATTGTGACTTGGCTTAAGTTTCCTCCTCGTATTTTAAGTAAAAAGAAGTCTCCTGGAGAAAAAATCTTTTGAAATCTGCAACTGTTTGTCATTCCAAGATCTAGTTGCTCACGAGAAAGGATAAAAAATCTTTGTCCTTGTCTTGATTAGAAGAATTGGGGTTAGAATCTTGATTTTTCAAACAGTTTCCTTCAAATAAGTTTGAATTGGAACAACAGAACTAAGTGTTCTGATTCACCCCGCAATTTTTTTTCCTGTGGCATTTTTCAGAATTCTTCATTGTAAGAACACAATTTATAAAAAATGTAAATTCTAATGTGGTATTCTGTTGTTCAGATACACATATAATAGAAACATACTGCTCATAGCTTTGAAATATACGAAGGTTTGTTCTTGCATATGAAGTTTTGCAGTCTATGAAAATGTGATGTTTTCTAGCATTCCACGTGCAGCCCTAATTAGAAGCCAGTAGCGTTGCCAGATTGACAAAAGTAATTTTTTCCTACTTCCTATGATCTTACCTTTCTAAAAAAAAATTCATGGCGAAAAATACCCAATAGTTTATTTATGAAGAATTTCTTTGTATGGTCGGGAAGTTTTGTTCCGATTGACCCCGCTGTTCCTATGCACCCCATTTTACGGTATATGAGAAAGTTTTTATGGTTTCTACATTGGAACCAATATTACATTGTTGTTTTTACAGTATAACCGAGCTTATTTTATGGTAATAAACTGTAAAATTGCTAATTTTACAGTAATAAACTGTAAAATTGCTAGCTTTACAGTAATAAACTGTAAAATTGCTAGCTTTTCAGTAATAAACTGTAAAATAGCTAGTCTTACAGTTTATTACTGCGCTTTTAGTTTCAATCTGAAACCTTTGCTTTCAATATTACACTATAAAAACAACTTATTTTTTGCAGTGTATCGAAAATTTTCGGGAGGGTGGAAATCCTCAATTTGCCGAATAGAATTCAAATTTTGCCGAATGATAAAATACGGGCATGCATTTCTAATCAACTGGGACAGTCAGGCATTTGAAAAGTTCAACATTGGTATTAAATCTCCAAATTAGCCGAACAGTCAATACAAAATCGCCGAGTTGAGACATTTTTGGGAGGTCTCAGCGACCTTTCGTGACTTCCCAAGTGCCCCTGGCCATCATTCTATCTTTAATCCACTTCTCTCCATCTCTCAGCTGCTTTTGCAAATATTTCGTACTTCCGGATACAAAGCTGATTACTAACTTTTTTCTCCCTTCAACACTTTTTAAACTGTCAGTAAAATATATTATTTATCAACTGTAAAAAATGAATGTTGGTTTTACAGTATAATGCAGCTAATCTTATAGTAACAAACTGTAAAAATTGCTAATTTTACAGTAATAAACTGCAAAATTGCTAATTTAACAGTTTATTTCCTTGCATTTTATGGATTTAAGCTGGAACTTCTGCTGCCAGTATACTGTTTTTACAGTATACTACAGCTTAATTTTACGGCAATAAACTATAAAATTTCTAACCTTGCAGTTAGAAACTGTGAAAATGCTAGTTTTACTGTTTATTACTATGCATTTTACAGTTTTAAATTGGAACCTCGGCTGCCAGTATTATACAGTAAAAACAATTCATTTTTTGCAGTGCATACGGATTCCTCTGGTCATCATTCTATCTTCAATCCACTTCGGAGGTATCTTAACTGCTGTCCCGATTATTTCTTACTCGGGAAG
Source organism: Uloborus plumipes (assembly GCA_038373865.1). Classification (NCBI taxonomy): domain Eukaryota; kingdom Metazoa; phylum Arthropoda; class Arachnida; order Araneae; family Uloboridae; genus Uloborus; species Uloborus plumipes. Next base: position 57,142 of record JAXGGA010001586.1, on the reverse strand, counting down.
AACCCTTCCAACGTGTTCCAACACTTTTTAAGCTGCCATTACTTGTTGTTAAAAATAAATAGTCCATTTCCCGCCCATCGGAAGTCGAGGAACATCTGCCATCCGTAACGTCTTCGGAAAAATGATGATATTGGTGCAGAAGGGAGAGGGAGCAGATGGTTTTTGGGTGAAATTTATCCTTTACTCAAACGACTCCAGTCCCTTGCGTTTGTTTGTTTTTTCTTGCTAGAGCCCAAAGGGATGGGATGGTTTCTGTGTCTTTCCTTGGCGATAACGAGTTTCGGGCTCTTTTTAAGAACTCGAGTTCTTCCGCATAACACCTGCCACAGTCTCTTCTTAAATGGATGATTTGAAGAAACTGCGTCACCTTGGGTCGACTTTTCCGAATTTATTGACTTGTATTTGTATGCCACGCAGGTTACATGCTCATCGATATCCATTAGATGGATATCTGCTGCGATTTAAATGACTCCTGCGTTGCTTGCCCAATTGGTAATGTTTCTTTTGCAGCCCGAGGCTTGTGCAAAAAAAAAAAAAAAAAAAGCATTAGCATAGATAATTTCAAGGCCGTCTCCTTTGAAATGACCTGTGATTGGTCAGCGAGTCTAGCTCTATTCTTACTTTCACTTTGAAATCGTTCGAAGCTGTAGTGGCGCTCTGAATTTGTTTCAATGGCCACATTGAAATTTCTCTTATGAACTTATCACTAGCGCAGCCAGAATTACGTTCCGGGGACGAGATTTGTCATACAACCTTAGCTCAGATCTGCATGAAATACCTTACTCAGTTTTCGGTGTACGTTAAAACCTAGGGCTCTGGGAAATAGACCCCCCCCCCGCCTTCCTTACTCTGCTCCTGGAACTCATATATACATTGTAATCGCACAAATGGACTCATACGTACAAGTTGAAAAGCCCTATCCCACTCCCCTGTAGCTAATGTGTGCTGCTTTAACTAGCAATCTCTCCCAAGTAGCTCATCCAGGACTTCCATATACTTTCCCCTCTTATTAGCGATCGTCAGTCAGGTATAGTCATACACATCATGGAGCTAAAGTTGGGGCAAACCTTACCTGGCAGCATTGTGAAGCCTACACATATCCTAAGATCAGCATTATACCGCTGCCAGTTTAGGTTTGGCCCAACAGTAGGTATCCTCTCACTGAAACTGAGCTTATCTTCACACTGGTTGTTAAAATTAATTTGGCATGGACTGCAGATTTTAATGTCGTAGGCGAACTGTTTTGTGTTTGCTTGGAGTACAGCCCCAGCTCTGGCTTGGGACAGTCACTTTCAGACGATCTCATAATCGACCATCCTTAACGCTATAAAGCAGTTAAGTCGACTCCCCAAAGCCAGGGCTAAGGCAGAAACATGCAACACACCGCCAACTCGGTTATTCCATCCAAGGACTGCTGTTTCTTGCTCATTGGCACTCGTCAGCTTGGAATAGGAAGTAACCGAGCTGGAGAGCAGAAATCCTCTTATGAAGCAAAGAGAGCCAGAAAAAAACTGGTAGCTAATGTGAAATTAGAACACCAGCGAGTGACGTACAGTGGTGTGGTGCAACTCATAAATTTAGAGTTGCACCGATTTTAACCCATTAATGCCTAGCGTCCCTTTTCAGGGACGGTCCAAAAGAGGGTCTGAATTTCCCCAAAATAAACATTTCAACCAAATAATAGTGTTCAATGAGTACCTTGGTATTGTTTCAATTCGTTATTAACAGATTGCAGCACATAACCATTGTAAAGTGTGTGCTGTAGCAGTCCTAATAGGATCTTTATCAAAAATGACATCGTTCACGATCTCAAGAAAAAAAAGCTAAGTTTTCAAAGTTATTCCCAGCTTCCCAGTTTATGTTCATTGCTGATTTTATTTCTTCTTATAAAATGTCTTTTTAAATATTATATCGTAGGCAGAAAAAAATTTCAGTGAAACAAGTATGTACCCTCTGGGATCAATCGTAACTTTTAAGGGACCATTTTTCTTTCCAGTAAAAAAATTATTTTTTACTGTCTGTTTGCGTTTTGTGCGCCTGGCAGCCACGGACGCTTCCATCTGAAAAAGGGGGGATAGGTTAAGGATGCGCACTTCCCGATTCCTTCAGCTTTTGTTCGCTTACTTCTTCCTCGTTGCTATTCCCCCCTATTTCGAGAAAGTCCGAAGAGACTTGGCGCGTGCGCAGATACGGCGGAGGTCGCACGAAAAAATTTTAGACATTACACAATATTTTTTTAATTATTTTTCCTGTCCATTAAACACTGTTTGTAACCAGTATATAAAATATCTTAGGGAAAAAAATGTCAGGCATTAATGGGTTAAATTTAAGAGTCGTACCGTAGCTCTGTGCTGTCTTTCGCCGGTCATTAGCTATCAGTTTGTTGGCTGTCTTTGCTTTTTGCCTCCAGCTCGGTTACTTCCTATTCCAGGCTGACGAGTGCCAACAAGCACGAAACTGCAGTCCATGGATGGAAAAACCGAGTTGGCGGTGCATTGCATGTCTAACGCTGAGTTTGAAATCAACAAATCCCGGGTTTTCCCGCTCGTTTCTTGCAGAACCTGTACAAAAGTATGGAGTTACGAGAAAAATAACCGCCTACTCCACCCGCCGCGGTTTGTGAAAGGATAAACTCTACCTCAGAACCAGAGTAACGTAAGTCCACTTTCGTCATTTTTCGGTAGAGGGGAAAAACGATTGTCAAATACATCGTTTTTCCCCACTACTGAAAAATGACGAAAATGGACTTACGTTAGTCTGGTTCTGAGGTACAGAACTAAGGAAATATGTTAATAAACACGCGCGTGTTATTTCGAAATGTCACTTCCGTCATCACTTGAGACCGAGTCTTGTGTTCGGATCCAGTGCCAAAAACTCGTAGATCTCTGGCTAAATGATCGTTCTCGATCATCGGATGACATCGGCTCGGAAGGATAGTCATCAATCATCGCCCTCAAGAAGCCGTGTTAAGATTTTTATGACTCATTGGTGTTCGCATTAATGGAGTTTCGGTCTCTGTGTTTACAGCTCAGGCATTGCAGCTTAGTATTTCTTCTGACGTAAATTACCGGTTGATGTATTATGGAAGGAATTGTTTTTCGGGAAAATTTTATTGAATTCTAAGAGGAGTTAGTTTATTTTATTATTATTATTTTTTTTTTCCTGTTCGTCTTTAAAAAAAAAGTTATTAATCGGATTTTTTTTTCCAAATATAGTTTATGCTTGGTGAATTTTCGCAATCGTATCTTGCGTTCAAACGAGATGAAAAATACTTATATCTTTCTTTTATTTTATTCCTTTAATGAAATAATGAAAAATATGTTTTTTTCCCACCCATTCTTAAAGATACAAATGATGCAACTGATTTTCTTAAAGTCAAAAGAGTGCTTGGTGTGGGTGTGGAGTTACAACTAACTATCTCGTAGTTGACGTCTGGAGTTTGTGTGGTAATATCATTTCGACTTCCCACAGCGCTTTGTTTGTCCGGAACGATAATTCTCTGAAACTTTATTTTTCTCCTGCGCTCGAGGTAAATCAATTTTCTTTTACCATAAACATCTTTCGGCTTCTTTAATTTCGCATTTTAGTGTTTTTTTTTTTTAACCTTCCCATATCTCAACCGTGTTTATACTCGATTACTTCAAAATAGGCGTATCGTAAATCAGGGTTACTTGGACCCTAGGGGGTTACTTGAGCCCACTACAATAAAATGATAAAATCTAGGTTTGGTACCTACTAGTTGAAGATTTGCACGTAGTTCCTCGTTTCTCCACTAGGTAGAAGCCCTCTGCAGTCTCTAACGCTAGTACCAAACCCAGATTTTATCATTTTACTGTGGGCTCAAGTAGCCCTCTTGTGGGTCTAAGGCACGGATTCAAGTGAAACAGCACTGCGATCGCTTCGAATTGCAATCGCTACTGGAAGTGAATTACATTATCATCAACTTAAATTGGCATGACGTCACTACGGGTGGAGCCAATAAGAGCTCACTAGCACTCAGTGATCTCCTCTTATTCGCCAAGTAGGCTGTGACGTTTTATTTAGCTCGTTTTTCATAGGCAAACGTCACGCTGACGTCACGATGTTTTTATCAAGAAACGTTCTAATGTAATTCATTTCCAGTCGCGATTGTAATTTGCGATTGCCTGTTTCACTTGAATCCCTGCCCAAGTAACCCTGATTTACGGTATCAATTTTAGAAATTTTGCATCGTCTCCATTTAAACCGCACCAAAGACAACAGTTTCCCTCTTTTTTTTTTCACTGTTGTTGAGATATTTCATTTATTTAATGTTCATCGAACGAGGCTTACGCTTTAATTTATGTCCTCATATCCCAGTTATTTCTAAACGTTTTCTAACAAATCTAGTGCTAAATAGTTTGTTTCAGCGAGACCTGCCATCATGAGTAACCGTTATTTTAATACTTCAAAGAGTATTTATTGATGTTGATTGAACAATAGTTTACGCACAAAGAAATTTCAATCATTTTCATTTAACGATTGTTGCAAAAGCTAAGTGGAAAAAAAGTCCACACAAGGAAAAAATGCGGAGAGGGGCAAATTAATTTTTCTTCCGGCCGCCTCCTCTGGTTACGCAGGGTTTCGTGTAAATTGACTCAGTCCTCAAGCTTTCATTACCAATATCTTGCTAAGTATCAATTTTTATTAAATCTCTCGAATCTAATGTTACGTGGTTTGATTTGTCTGGTTGTTGCCAACCTGCTTTAGCTTTTAACAGAAATACGTTGCAAACCGGTGATTGGATTCCTATCGTTTGTTGTTCGTCGCGCATAGGCAGGAATTCAAGTGAAACTCCATTGCAATCGCTTCGAATTGCAATTGCTACTGGAAGTGAATTACATTATCATCAACTTAACTTGGCACTGACGTCACTACGGGTGGAGCCAATAAGAGCTCACAAGCAGTCACCGATCTCCTCTTATTCGCCAAGTAGGCTGTGACGTTTTATCTAGCTCGTTTTTCATAGGGAAACGTCACGCTGACGTCACGATGTTTTTATCAGGAAACGTTCTAATTGAATTCATTTCCAGTAGCGATTGTAATTTGCGATTGCCTGTTTCACTTGCATTCCTGCCATAGTGGCATAAAAAAAGAAAAAACACCTTGGTCCTTTTTTTTTCTTCTTCTTCTCCAGAAATCAGATCGTGTGATTTGACGACAGACCTGTCTCTGAAGGGGTTCCTGAGCTGGCAGTGACCCGCACTGGTTGACCTCATAGAGAAAGTGTAGTATACTAAATCACGAGGACGTGTCACGTGACTTTTTTGCATTCACCTTGCTTTTAAAATGACCACTTGAATTGTGCCAAACTTTTCTCATCACGAGCGAAGGAGGTGGGAGTGAAGGGGGGGGGGGGGCTTTGGCGATGAATAGTATTACACCACCATTGGAATTCATTCAATTGCCACAGCATGAGTAAGCACGTGATCCAATCAAAGACCTTGACCAATGCAATTCATAAAAGTTAAATGACCGAGCAAAAAAATCCGTTTTAAGAAATAAATTTTTTTCGTCTGTTTTTGTTTTCAATTTTTTTTTCCAAATTTCGTATTCATGGTACTTGTTCATTTTTTCAGTTACTTAATCATTGTTTTTTAAGTATTCGTTGTCTGGACACATGATCAAGTTCTTAAACACACTCTTTGGTTGCGCGCCTGTTATAAATATCTGTTAAACAATTTCACTGCATTGGAAAGTTTTCAAGTTTTGAATTTTTTCCTTCAATATGCAGTAGCGTACCCAGGGAATTCGGCGCCCATGGCAAACTTGAAAACCTTCGCTTTCCCCTTATAGTCACTTAAATGGGAGGTCACGATAAGTCACCGTGACCTCCTAAAACAATTCCTTATTAAACAAATTTTAACTGATCGGCAAATTTCAATATTGCAACTCTGATATTCTTTTTTCTTTTCAAATGTTTTTTATGATGCCTTCTCATTGGATATATCAATTTTCCCTCTAGCTCTCATTGTTTCGAGGTTGTTTTTTGCCATATTTTTCCATCATTATGATCAAAAAAAAAAAAAAAAATCCCATAATTTTTTGTTATTTAATCAGTCAAAATGTGCCGCCGCTCTGGCTGCTACGTCCGTGGCAAGAGCCACTTCTGCCAACCCCTAGGTATGCCACTGTTATTATGTAGTGTTAGTAACTTTTAAGCATTTGGTGTGACGCTGCTGTAAATAAGTAAGGTGTTACAGAGAGAAAACTTTGGGTGATGTTTCTGCGGTTCCGTAATGTGAACGTTTGCGTAGGAAGAGAGATTTCATTCACGTGACGTTTCTGGTGTTGCGCACGTTGAGTGACGTCACGCTAGGGATTTCTGCAAGGGGGCGAATCGGTGGCATTCTTCTGTTGATGGTGGGGAACTTTCCCTCAGAAATAGCTTCGGAATGTGTTATTTTTATTTAGCTGTCAATCTAAATAAAAAAAATATTTAGCTGTCTGTGTTTCAGTTGCTTGTATGTAACAATGAACAAAAGATAAAATTTACGTTGTTTGCAAATATAAAAGTAATATATTTAGTACTATTATTAATACTAAAGGCTAAACTATATTTAAAAGCGTATTTTTTAGTTTTTTAAAACTATATTTTGATTATGTACAGTGGCACCCTGTATTGTTTTACACGCAAAAATAGAAAGATATGTATAAACACCAGGAATTGTTGGCAGAATGTCATTTTGCACAATTTTAAAATCCAAGCTCATTCGTCAGCTGTCTATCAGAATGCAATGAAATATTTCCGATGACGTCATGGACAGGGATGGCGAGAGGAAATCTCGTAAATCAATTTAAATTCCTGGCAAGTGGGAGGTGTCGTCATTTCGCGCCAATCGACCATTTCCGCTCTCTCCTACCAAGAATGCCCTCTCTCCATTATCTTCCCCTTTGGAGCTCTTCTCGCTGTCATTCTTCTATCGGCTTTGTCTCCCACAAAATAGCTCTTCCTTTTTTTTTGGTCTTTTTTAATAGCTTGTATTGATTTTTTTTTATTTTAGCATCAGTTGATAGTTTTTGATCACTTGTTTGATGTTTTTTTGGTGGTGTTAAAGTTACTTTTCAGTTACTTTTTCTACAGTTTCCTATTTTTGAGCGTGGAACCGTAAGTTCAGGGGAGGGTCATGACCCCCTCTCCCGCTAAAACCGTATTCAATGTTGTTCATCCATCAATATTGTATGTGATCCCAATTCAGTAATCGCGTTACAAGATGGAGGAATGGATGGATGATCATAGAAATAAAAAAAAATGTATTTAAATCTTTTTTTAAAAATGAATGTAGGCAGGGGTGCCCAGAGGGGGGGGGGGGATTATGGCGCAAGTTGCGCCATTAAAATTTTTCTTGGGGATTTTTTAAAACTAATTTATTTATTTATTTATTTAAATTATTTATTAATTTTTTTATTAAATTATTTACTGATTTTTTTAAATAAAAATCATTCAAAAATTATTTTTTTTATTTAAATTATTTCTTTCATTACTTTATTGTTATTTATTATTTTTTATTGATTTATTTTGTGTGGGTGCTTAGAATGTGTGGAAGAGCAAAAAAGAGATTCTATTCTGCGCATGATTCGTACTTCTAAAATTTAATAATAAATAAAAAAAACAATAGAAATAATTTTTAAAAATAAATAATTTAAAAATAAATAAATAAATATTTAAGAAATAAATAGATAAATATTATTAAAAAATAGTGAAATAAAAAGAGGGGTAAAAATAAAAAATAAAAAGCAACAGAGGGTTGTGAAAAATTTGGGGGGGGGGGGGGATTTGCGCCATTGAGCTTGGGGGGGGGGGTACCCCTGAATGTATGTATCTATGTATGTCCTTTATAGACCCAAAAATTACCCTTCGGATTTCGCTAAAAATTCCGCAGTGTGTTTGTGTCCTCACTGGCCACATCACGAGGCTAATTAGAAAAAAAAATCTGACAGTTCTTTTTTTATCCCAATTTTAGTTGAAACTTCCACATAAAATCTCAAATTTTTTAAAGGCTTTCCTTCATTTAAATCATTATTTACTGCATCATCTCAACTTCCCCCCGATAGCTCATTTTGCGCTTCATATTCTCTTTGCTTTGCGTGGTTTCCGTCCACGGAATAAGACTCAAGTGCTCTCCACACATACACACATTGCAAAAAAAAAAAAAAAAAAAAAAGCTGTTGTTTGTACAGTATAATACTGGCAGCAGAGGTTCCAGTTTAAAACTGTAAAAGCAGAGTAATAAACTGTAAAACTAGCTATTTTATAGTGTATCACTGTAAAACTAGCAGTTTTAGTTTATTACTGTAAAATTAACAATATTACCATAAAATTAACGGTAGTATACTGTAGAAACAACAGCATAATACTGCAGCAGAGGTTCCAGTTTAAAACTGTAAAATGCACAGTAATAAACTGAAACTAGCAATTTTAGTTCATTACTGTAAACTAGCAATATTACTCTTGTAAAATTAACAATTTTAGTTTATTACTGTAAAATTAGCTGTATTATACTGTACAAATAACACCTATTTAATTTTTTAGTGTGCAGCTGTTCTGGGACGCGTTTAATTTTCCGACCAAAGCAAGAAACGTTTTATGCGTTTTGAATCGACAGTACAACAGCTCTGAACTGCTGAAATTCGTGCATAAACAAACCGAATTTTCGTTTACGCTGTAAAATTCACCGAAAAAGAAAAGAAGCCGAAGAGCTCAGCTCCCGTGCGAATGTGATGTTCTTCACATTTATTTTTGTTTATTGCTCCAACTGCGGAAACGGCCGCCTCGTTTGTTTAGAAGGGTTAATGACACCGCATCGCCTCATTAACTAGGAGTAAAAATGAACGGTCAATGCAGCATCTGTTTAGGGGGGTTAAAAAGTCTCTTAAAAGGTTAACGCGACACGACAAAACCCCATAATTTGAAAGCTTGTAATTAAATTTCTATGCAAGCTGTGAATAAAATTTTAGTTTTTAGAATATCTGAGAGTTAGAATCAGGGCCGTATTGAAGGGGGTGTGTGTTTTTTTGGGTTCAAACCCCCTCCGAAGTTTTCCGAAAGTGTCCACCAAAATTCCTTTCACTAGAATTGTTTTTGTCGAAAAAATATTATTTCCATTTATTATTTATATTTTTTTCAAATTCATTTGAAAAATGAAATTATTATTATTGAAGAATTGTATCGACTTGGTGCTTTTTATCCGCATTATTTGTTTTTATTGAAGTTATTGCGATCATCACATCCTACCATACAGTGTTTTCCTTCAGGTTTTGAGTACTTGACTCTGAGAAAAATATCAAAATTCTGTAAATTTGGGAGTGCCAAACCCTATATTTAATACATTTCATGGGGAACGAAAACATATGAATTTAACAAGTATTACTTCGAATGAACATACATGAGTACAAGCATTTATTTTTCTGAGTTCTTAAAGAAATCGAATGTTGAACTGGGGTAAAGTTATGTGGACGCATCAGATTTTTTTCAAATTTAATAGACATGTCATCTATTACATTTGCTCGTGTTAAGGGCGTTAAAGCAACACCCCCTCATTTCAGTAACTTATTGTAAGGAAAATGAAAAGAAGATATGACTGAAATCATATTTAATGTCACGAGAATGTGTCTGGTACAACCAGGCCCGTCATTTAGGGGGGAGGGCAGGGGGGTCAATTGCCCCCCCCCCTGGCTTTGAGAAATCAATGTATTTACATAAAAGTGGGCGTGGTTTTTGATGTTTTCCGGTGAAATTGCATTGTGGTTGGACCCTTTGCCCCCCTGGAAAAACTTGAAATGACGTCCCTGGGTACGACCCTCCCCGAAACAAACATCTGGTTACGGCCCTGGTTAGAATGTCCGAGAAAAACGACATGATATAACATATTTTATAAAAAGGAAAAAAAAAAAGGAGTATGAAATACAATTTACTTTTTTCTCATTTAAAGTTCGAAAAATAACATGTAACAGCATGAAACTGCTTGCTGCACAAAAACAAATTTGCTGCAAAAATAATAAAAAATAATTAAAATTGAAGGACGGGTAACAATATCATAATTCAAAACGAAAAAGGAATTTTGAAGTTCTTGTTTACGAACAAAGCGCAGCAAACGACCCGGAACCTTCGATTTTGACACCAATCCTAATACAGTCAAACCCGTCTATCTCGAATTTCACGGGACAGAAGAAAACTTCGAGATACGGGGGTTTCGAGACACAGAGGTTGTGATAAAATTTACAAAAAGAAGCAATTGGAACAAAGTCAAACACTTAATAGATTGTTTTGCATTGATAGTGTTGAATATTTTACTGCACGTCATGTTGTGAGTCCACGTTTTACTAATTGCGATGATTATATCCATAGCAAGTTGGTGCATACCATTAAGTACGAACATAGTCTTTGAATGATTGTGCAAAAGATGATTTTTGTCTCCGAGTTATACCATTGATAAAGGTGGCTGGAGATGAAATTCAAAAATGAGAGTCATCGAAATTCGAGATAAACATGCAAAAAAACCCCTCAATTTTATGCTGTAAAAGCAGGGATATTGAAAAATTTCGATACAGAGAGGTTTTCGAGATTGGCAGGTTCGACTCTATTAATTTGGAAATATTCTCTACAGCTTCCCTCGAGACCCTGAATCTAAATTTTAACTTGAAAAAAGAACACATGAGGTGTGCGAAATTTGAAAATAAATACAGTCAACGCTCGATATAACGACCGTCTCCGTCCTACAGAAAGCGGTCTTTATAACGAGTGGTCGCTATAAGAGGTAGAACATGGAGTATATTGGAATACAGTCGGGAGTTTTCTCACCGGTCGTTATATTGGGATGGTCTTTGTAATGAGTGGTCGTTATAACGAGCGTCGACTGTATTCTCTAGCTTACGTTTTAAATTCCGCAGATCGTCTCTGAAGAAAACATACAGTCGACGCTCGATATAACGACGGTCTCCGTCCTACAGAAAATTGTCTTTATAACGAGTGGTCACTATAAAAGGTAGAACCTAGAGCATATTGGGATATAGTTGGGGGTTTTCTCACCGGTCGTTATGTTAGGATGGTCTTTATAACGAGCGTCGACTGTATTATAATGCTTTAGTTGAAAAATTCTAAACTGTGAGTTCTTCGCGCCTTTTAATAGCGATAACCGTGAGTCGCACTTCATAATAGCTGGTTGAATATTTTTTTTTTCGTTAACTGAAATAATTATGTGCAGCATGTCAAGTTTACAGTTATGTTATTAATTTGCAGCATATATAAAAAAAAAAAAAAAAAAAAAAAAGTCAGCTGAATTGTGCATGCTACCCTTTAAAGTTGGCTTTTCCTCGTTGATAGTCTGAATGCAGTGAAAAATGTATTAGGGTGAAGATTCGCCTTGCCAGAATGAAATGATTTTTAGAGTCGGGTCCTGTTCTTGAGCAGAAACGGTTGAAGTTTATTTTGATTAAATAATTAATTTTTTGTGTTAATTTTTAGGGTACTAGCTTTTAACTCTATTTAAATTTCAGCCAGTAAAGAATTTATATAGGAAATCATCGAAAGTGCTCAAAAGTTTTTAACTGCGGAATTTATTGGTTTAGTGCGGCACCGCATTGCACTAAACCTCCCGTTTAGGGTAATAGATGAAACTGCATTTACTTTAGTTTGCAAATTCCTCGATAGTTTACATTTGCACCTAAATAGTCGACATTTAGTGGAACCCTGTAAAAAATAGATGTTGTTTTTACGGGTATAATAATACATATATACCTGGTATAATACAGCTAATTTTGTAGTAACAAACTGTAAAAATTGCTAATTTTACAGCAATAAATTGTAAAATAACAAACTAAAATTGCTGCTTTTCAGTAACAAACTGAAATTTATAATTTTACAGGTTACTGTAACTGTACTGTTTTCTAGATAACTGGAACCTCTGCTGCCAGTATTATACTGTTGTTTTACAGTATAATACAGCTAAATTTTACGGCAATAAACTGTAAAATGGCTAACTTTACAGTAATAAACTAAAATTGCTAGTTCTACAGCTTATTACTGTGCATTTTAGCTTTAAAATGGAACCTCTGCTGCCAGTATTATACTGTAAAAACAACAGTGCGTTTTTTGCCGTCTACTCGATACGTTTTCCAGAAAAGTTTGAGCCAAGCAAATCCTGGAGAGTGAATATTTGCCATTTCTGAGAGGATTTGCACAAAAAAAAAAAAAAAAAAGAAAAATCTTCCCCACGTCGAGACAGACGGAACATCACGTGCTCCGAATCAGAGAATGAAAAAAAAAAAAAAAAAACCCTCATAGAAACGTAATTAAGCGAGCGAACCTGTCGAGCAGGTTTCCTCAGAATTAAGCGCCGGAGCCTGTTGCGCACCGAAAGAATATTTTAAAGAGTATTTTTCGTTCTTTTATTTTCTCGTTCCCGGACGTGTCGTGGTTTTCGTTCCACAAAAGAGCGCCGCTCATACCCAGTTCTTTCATGCGGCTCGGGCTTCATCATTTCATTTGCTCTGTCATAGAAATCTTCTCGTTTCTGCGGAGTAAATTAATTCCCCCTGAAGATATTATGCAGCTCAACTATAATCAGGGAATATGTAAAGGGGAGCGGGAGGGAAGGGGGGGGGGGTAAAACGCTTCAAAGCTCGTGGCTTCGAGCGATACCCGCATTATAATTTAATCGTCAAATGAGGTAAAGTATCCCACAAGAATTTCTCGTACAGCAATAACTATGATTAAAGAAATTAGGTTTAAATATTAATTCGTTATGTCACTCTCTCTTACTTTCTGCCTCTCTCTCTTTCGTACACTCAGACGCACAAACATTGGTATACAGATTCTTATATCTTTTTTTGACTTTTTTTTCCCCGTGAGAAGTGGTGTGTTTTTAAAATGAAATCACGTTTTCCCCCTTTTACCCTTTTTAAACTAGCTGTCGTAGCCGTCACGAAACTTTCTTCTATATCTATCTTATGAATTCCAGTTACAAAATAAAATACGTACTCGCCCGAATAATTGGAAACTGCTCCAATTTCCCAATTATTGTAATAACCCTGCAAATGCAGAATCAATGAGCGAAATTGGAAATCATTGCAAAAGCATTGTTTAGATTAATTGCAAACATTTTATTTGTTAGTAAAAAGAAATTGGCAACAGTTAAAAATTTCAAATCATTGAAAGTTTTCAGATGTTTTGATAAGAAATAGCGTGAAAGCGATTTTTTAATGAATTAACTTTTCGCATTGTTGACTAAGCGCAAAAATCACCCCACCCTCCCTCTGGGACGATTGGCGCCAAAATTTATTCGATGCTTGTTTCCATATTGGGTTAGTGTTATTCCAAATTTCATTCAAATCGCAGCAATATTTCCCGAGATACAGTAGGTGCAATGACAAAATAAGCACTTTTGATTGCTCCACCCCCCTTAGAGATATTGACAAACAAATTGAATCAGCACCTGTACTTAGTAGGATCTACCTATGGACCAATTTTTGTTTGATTCCGCCGGTTACTTCCTGAGATATAGCAATCACCCCCGCGCAGAACACGTGCGATTGCTCCACCCCCCTTCAAGATATTGACACGCAAATTGAATCAGCACCTTTACTCAGTGGGGTCTACCTATGGACCAATTTTCGTTTGATTCCGCCGGTTACTTCCTGAGATATAGAAATCACCCACGCGCAGAACACGTGCGATTGCTCCACCCCCCTTGGAGGAATTCGCTAAACAAAGTCAGGTGCACCAGTTCACATGGTGGTACATATGTGCAAAAATTTTTGTTCGATTTCATGCAGTAGTTTTTGCTCTAGCGCGGCCACAAAAACTGGTCACACACATACAGACTCACACACAGACAGACAGACACACAGACAGACACACAGACAGACATTTTCCAAAAATGGTCGAAATGGACTCAGCGCACCTCAAAACGTGCAAATCCGTCAAAATTCGACATTCGAAAATTTTCACGAAACCAATACTTTCTTCTATATATTAGATATAGAAGAAAGTAAAAAACAGACATAATTTTATTTTTAATGAAATTTCAACTAATAGCTGAGGAAAACTACTGGTACATAGCATTGTAAATTATTTGGACAAGAATATGGAACATATGTACAGGCTTTGTGATTTGTGTATGATTTATGTTCAAGCTTTTAATTTAAGTTTCAGAAGCCTATTATTTTCTGTAATATAACTTTGTTCTTTATACATTACTTTTGATATTTAGCTCATTATTATTATTGCTATTGGAATAAACTTTATTTGCTTTTTTTTTTAAAGACTTCATTCACACAATTTGTGTCGGGATGTCTTGAATCTGGTACGCTCACTGTCATATTTCAGTCAACTCTTTTGCACAAAACAAACACCTTAATACACCGTATAAATAGATAAGGCAGCACAATTTTAATTATGTAATATTTAGTCTTTATGTATTTGATTATGTTGCAAGTGTTAGTATTGTTTTGAGCTGAGTACTGTTTTGGGGGCAGGAATACTCGGGTGAGTTAAAGGGCGCTGTTTTCATGCCTACTTCAGTGTGAAAAAACACACATAGTGACCGCCCCCCCCCCCCCCATCTACTTCCCAACTGATTGTAATGCAACTGGCAACGAAAACTGCGGTGTGTGCTCTTTTTTTTTTCTTTTTTTTTTTGTCTTCCGATACGTGCTACTGTCGAACTGAAAATAGACCAAGTGATGATGTAAACATTGAAGGAAAGTTTAAACGACGAAAGCAAAAGCCGATTGCGATGCTTTCATCCCTCGAGGAGGGACTGTATTTTTACCCTGCTAAGCCATGTTCTAAGACAACCCGAGAGGGGCTCATTTTGTGCTGTATACACGGCAAAAAATGAACTGTTGTTTTTACAATATAATACTGGCAGCCGAGGTTCCCATCTAAGACTGTAAATTGCACAGTAATAAATTGCAAAACTAGCAATTTTATAGTTTATTACTGTATAGTTAGCAATTTTAGTTTATTGACGTAAAATTTAGCTGTATTATACTGTAAAAACAACAGTATTATACTGGCAGGAGAGGTTCCAGTTTAAAACTGTAAATTGCAGAGTATTAAACTGTGAAATTAGCAATTTTGCTGTTTATTACTATAAAGCAGCAAATTTTACAGCTTATTACTATAAAATTAGCTGTATTATACTGTAAACACAACATCATATTTTACAGCGTAGTAAAGTTAGGAGATAGAAATCTCTCATCCCCCACTCTCTTTCCTTGTTATCACTTATTGCCAATTCAAATATGGAATTCTGCACACATTTAAAGTGTTGCGTGTATGAATTCAATTTTTTGATGTTTGTAAAATTGCAAGTTTTAACCTTTAGGAGCCGGGCGGCACACACGCTGTACCGTAACTATTTTTTTTTTTTAGAGGACGGGGTTGAGATTTTCACTCGAACCCTTTGGAGCCGGGGATTTTTCAAGGTTTCATACGTCTGGTACGAGTTTATACCTTCTCTTTTCAATGGAAAAGAAATCTGTGGTTCAACTGTCGTACTACCTGGGTCGAAAGAAAAGTTTCTAAAAAACAGCCCGGTTCCAAAAGGTTAAAAGCGTTTCACTGACATCCTCAAACCTCCGTGCAGTCATTTACTGGGTCAGTTCGCTCTAACCGCTTTCTCATATCTGGCTGGAGTCCTCTATCGTATCATTTCATAATATCGATTTGTAATCGGAATGCCGCTCCACATTATCGGCCGAAATTTTGTCCGATGAGGAACACCCGCTAGATTTTAAATCACGAGTGATAAGCCTCGACTTTTTGACTTCCTCATTTTTCGGAAGCTCTTTGAAATTCAATGAACGTCGTTTGAGGAGACTCTCCCTCCCTCCCAAATGGATTCCAGATGGCACAAAAACCTTTTTTTTTTTCTTTTTCTTAATGTCCCTCGGAAGAAACTATGTATCGCGAACTCTTTATTTAAGACCATAAACATCATTAACAGCGGATAAGAGACACTACTTTTTTAACACCTCTTCTTTTTGGCGTCGATTCGTTTTTTTTCCTCTCACTTGACTATATTTTCTTCCCAACAAGCTCTTCATCTTTATTGGGTCATACCATTTTCTCCGCCCCCTTTGAGGGGGTAAATGAAAATACCAGTGAAAAGAAAGTCTTTTTTTTTTTTTTTTTTTTCATGCGGGAAGAGGGACTTTTTCTTTTTTATCTTGTTGCATTTATGTGTAAGGAACAAGGAAGATAGGTTTTTTTAAATATATATATATTAAGGCATATGCCCCTTAGCAAAAGTGGGTCAACTCATTTTTTCCCCAGTTTTCCTTCCCCCCCCCCCCCTCTTCGCATCGTTTTTTGGTTGATCCGATGCTTCGAACGTCGTTTAAAGGAAGGAACGCTTGTAACCTATATATCGGAAATTGGGACTCATGTCTGTTTCTCACCCCCCATTTTGATCGAGGGTTTGTTTTTTTTTTCTTTTTGCTTTTATTTACCTCGAGATGAAGGAAGAAAGGAAATGGTGCCGGTGTATTGGAATTTCGAAAGACGAATGAAAGTCACGTTTTTTTTTCTTCTTCTTCCTTCTCACTTTCACTGATTGAGATCGAAATTCTTTCTTCATTGCTCGTTTGTGCAATTTAATTTGGAGCACACGAAAGTGCCCGCGCTATCGTAGTTATGCACTCAGATCAAGCGGTCGTTCAGATTACACATTCCACAGTAAAAAAAATGAATATTGTTTTTACAGTAAATTGCAGCTAATTTTACAGTAATAAACTAAAAATTGCCAATTTTTCAGTACAAAACTAAAATTGCTGCTTTTACAGTACTGAACTGTAAAATTGCTGCTTTTACAGTACTGAACTGTAAAATTGCTGCTTTTACAGTACTAAACTGTAAAATTGCTGCTTTTACAGTACTAAACTGTAAAATTGCTGCTTTTACAGTACTAAACTAAAATTTCTGCTTTTACAGTACTAAACTGTAAAATTGCTGCTTTTACAGTACTAAACTGTAAAATTGCTGCTTTTACAGTACTAAACTGTAAAATTGCTGCTTTTACAGTACTAAACTGTAAAATTGCTGCTTTTACTATACTAAACTGTAAAATTGCTGCTTTTACAGTACTAAACTAGAAAATTGCTACTTCTATAGTACTAAACTAGAAAATTGCTACTTCTATAGTAGTGAACTGTAAAATTGCTAATTTAAGTTTATTACCGTAAAGTCGGGTTACTTGGACCCACAAGGGGGTTACTTGAGCCCACAGTAAAATGATAAAATCTGGGTTTGGTACTAGCGTTAGAGACTGCAGAGTACTTCTACCTAGCGGAGAAACGAGGAACTACGTGCAAGTCTTCAACTAGTAAGTACCAAACCCAGATTTTATCATTTTACTGTAAGGGGCTCAAGGAACCCCCTAGGGTCCAAGTAACCCGACTTTACGGTACTGCGCATTTTACAGTTTAAGACTGGAACCTCTCCTGCCAGTATTATACTGTTGTTTTTACAGTATAATACAGCTAAATGTTACGGCAATAATCTAAAATTGCTAACTTTACAGTAATAAACTGTAAAATTGCTAGTTTTACAGTAAATTACTGTGCATTTTACAGTTTTAAATTGGAACCTCGGTTGCCAGTGCTACCCTGTAAAAACAACAGTTCATTTTTGCCTTGTAGAAATACACTCAGGGCAACCAGTAATTCAGATTACACGTTCCATTTTTCGCAAAGATGGACATGAGCCGCCAAGATGAAAGTGGAGTTTGTGGTGTATAAAATTAGTAATTTAATTTATTGTATCAGAGGTTCTCTCTTTTATTTAACGATCTTAAATGACTAAGGTTCCATCATTTTTACTTCGTTGTATACTAAGTGCAGGAAATATAATTCAATTTTTGTTTCAATGTCTTTTTTAATTTAAATTAATTTTTACATTTTAATTATCCCTCAATCAACTTAGATTATGTGTTTATTTTATTTATTAGTAATATATTCATGATTTTTTTTTGGGGGGGGGGGGGGGCTCACAAGGTTTCGAGGACGCACGATCCAGAAAAATAGTGCTATGATTTGCATTGACAAAGTATTCTCTTTTTGGCCACTCCTATACTTTGAGGGGGGGGGGGGAGCATCAAAGTTTATGGACGAAATTGCGTATGGATTTCATTTCATTTCACACTTCAGGGTCCCCCGTACCTACCACAGCTTCGTGGTTTAACCGGGATAGGGCCCTGAAGAGCGCTCTGTTCTTAATTTTGAACCAGAACCTAGGGTCGAGCAAACCCTTGGCCCGACACCCCCAGAAGTATCGTTTCACTTGGAGGACTTTGTGACCACAACATTTTTAATGCCTCCCAGCCACCATTAATCAAGACGGTGGATCTTTAATCGGCTGGGATCGAACCCGGGTCCCTCCGGACACGAGTCCGGTGCCTTACCGATCGGGCCACCACGGCCCTTGCGTATGGATTAACGAAAAATTAAATTTGATGAATTTTCGCACACATTTTTGTGCGTCTATTAGTATCTTGCAGTGGACTTTTTCAACAATGAATGCTGTTGTAGCCGGTTTATTATTAATCTAGAAAACGTTAGACAAAATATGATTATGAATACTAAAATTGATCTCTCAATAATTATTACTTGTAAAAATTTCTATTTGTACAAACTCATTCGCTGGGGGGGGGGGGGGGGTCGATACGACCACTTAGACAATGCAACGAAATGACAGTGGTGTGATTTTAATTTGTTTGGTTTTTTCTCAGCGCTACCTTTTTTGGTCACAGTTTGTGCTTGAAAAAAATCTCTTCTGGATTGCTATAAAGAGCATTATTTTTAATTTTTAAAATTTTCCAAATTTGTATCAAGTTATATCAATTTTGTCACAAATGCCCGAAAGCTAAGAATTTCAAATAAGTTCCCAAGATCTTCATTTATTACCCAAGATCTGCGGGGAAGGAGGGAGTCGAGGGACTCTAGCAGTGGTTGGAAAAACTACATTTTTTTTGTAGCGAACTACAACTACAACTACTTTCTTATAAATGTAGTTAACTACAGCTACAACTACTTTTTTTAAAATGTAGCGCGCTACACTACTTTTGAAAAGTAGTCGCTACTTCGCTACTTTTCAAAAACATATGAGAAAAAAAATTGAATTTTTATTGTAGGAATTTAATTTTGAGCTTCAAGGGGGTTGGCAAGGGCGTAGCTAGGGGGGTGCAGCTGCACCCCCCTAGATCAGAGTCAATGGGAGGTCACTGTGACCTCCCATTTTATTTATTTTTTTGACAAACGATTTTGTCCCCTTTCCTGCTTTTCATTGTAGCATTCTGGTGCAGACAAATAAGTTCGTATTTTATTACTCGGTGAAATTTGGAATTTCATTCGGTCATTGAGAGTCTCCCCCCCCCCCTTCGCCTCCTCTCCCACCAATAAGTTTTAAGTCCTTGGCGCCACATCAGAAAATCGGCTTCATTCTTTACCTAACACGGATCCTTGTACCAAACCCAAATTTGTCTTTTAGCATGAAAACAACTTTTTTAATCTGAGTATGCGAAGAATAAAAATTTTAGGGTGAAATATTATAAGTAAGCTTGCCTGTTTTTGAGGAGAAAATTTTAAATTTACCGAATGAAACTCAGAACTTTACTGAATGATTAAAAAAATGCATTCTTATCTATGTCTACCAAAAGAGACGTGAGGCATCACAAAAATGAATAAATTAATTAATTGAAGAAAAAAAATAAAATAAAATGAAGTTCAGCCTTGCAATACTGTCTCACTGTTTTCAAATTTCATCAGCCAATTTGTATCGGATAAGAACTTTTTGGGAGGTCACAGTGACCTCCTATTGGGGTGCCACTGCTTGCACCCCCCTAACGTGAGTCCTGGCTACGCCCTTGGGGAGTTACAGCCCTCGGTCTGAACACCATCCCTATTAATACGCCACCGATAAAATGAAATGAAAACGTTTTTCCAATTGTGTCAAATGATGTCAAAAATGTTTAATAATTGATTTTTATTATTTTAATATTTTTCAATACTCCATCACTAAAGAAGCAAAACTAAAGAAATATGAAAAACATACTAAACGGTACTAGTATTCATTATGAAATATTAATAAATAAGCTATCTGAAGTGTGAAACATAACTAAGAATGCTTAACTTACTTCAATATGCAGTTTTAAATTGTATGCGGATGACTTAGAAACAGAAAGTTTTTTGTTCAAAGTGCAAAGTTTGCACGAAACTCATTTCAATAACTGTGAAGTATTTATTATACGCCGGCCAGGGCAGCTCGATATTGTCATCTTCTATCAAATTTGTATCCTTTTCTATTAAAATTGCTGCCATGTTTGGTGGACATTGGAACAATAATCCAATTGAGCATTGAGCGCTAAAGCATTCATTTACATGACATTCTCGGCTGCTATAAAACACTAACACTCAGTTATCGCTCATTCATAAATTTTCCTTCCTCATCCATACACTATATTCAATGCAAATATTGGCGGAATATGAAAATGGTGACGCCAAAGAAACCAATGCCGTCTAACATATAGAACGTATGGCGTCAAAATGATATGCCTGAGGTCAGCTCGAATTTGTATGATTCATTTTTCTCACTGCTTTCGCAAAGGAAATCGTGTACGATATGCGCCAGTCAGACGCGATTGAATCTTTTTTTTTTTTTGCTCCATTAGAAAGTAGTTTTATGAAATCGCTACAAACTACAACATTTTTGTATCGCGCTACTCACTACACTACTTTTTTTAAAAAGTAGTGCGCTACACTACAAACTACTAAAAAATGTAGCTACTACAGTAGTTTCGCTACTTGTAGCGCGCTACTTCCGACCACTGGACTCTAGCAGGTGTGGGTTGCAATCGATCGATGTTGTTAAGCGGGATTTTGTTTATTTTTGGCTATTAATGTTCACTTTAAGTTGTCTTCCAGATCAAGAAAGTTTTTTTAGAAATTTCAGCTCTAACGTGAATACAGCGACTTTTCTGAGAAATTAAGTTTTTTAAAAATTAATTTTTTTACAAGAACCGCCTGGTTGCGTACCGAAAATATGTGGGCAATCTTCATGATATTTTTTTTTCATGTTGACGAGCCTACACTGTAAAAAATAATATTGTTTTTTGCAGTAATAAACTGTAAAACTGCTAATTTTTACTAACAAACTGTAAACATTCTAGTTGGCAGTAAGAAACTGTAAGAATTTTACTGCAATAAACTGTAAAATTGCTAGTTTGACAGTTTATTACGGTAAATTTTAATTATAAACTGGAACCTTCCAGTTTTTTCTGTTGTTTTTACAGTTTAATACAGCTAATTTCATGGTAAAATTGCTAATTTTTTGTAATAACCTGTAAAAAATTGCTCGTCTTTCAGTAATAAACTGTAAAACAGTTATTTTTACAGTTTATTACTGTGCTTTGACAGTTTTAAACTGGAACCTCTGCTGCCGGTATTATACTGTAAAAACAACATCTTTTTGCAGTGTAGTTTCGCTGTTCCCAGACTCTTTTTCCCACTGTCGAGAAATGGGTGTGCTATCTCGTTTTTCCTTCTATTCGAGCCAGAGAATTCTATTTGGCCGCTTGCCAGCATCGCTTGTGCAACAGATAGTACCCGTACTGACAAATCTAGTTGCTATCCTCCCCCCACCCCCCCCCCCCCTCTGTTGGAGGAAACGAACGCGTAATAGCCCTCCCCAGTCTTTCGTTTTTCTTTTTATTTTTCTTTCATCGTTCTTTCCAACGGACAGTAGAGGTGCGCGGGGAAAAAAGTTCGAAATGCTTTCTGAATCACGACTCGTTTTCTCGAACTGCAGCGTTCGGAATCATTGGCGGTCCGCTGGTCGGAGACCGGTGAATGTGACTTTGGTTTGGACCACCATGGAATGGAACTCGGTAGTCCATGGAGTCCTTCAAACCATTTCCTGTTTGGTTTGCGGACACCCGCTGCTAAGATAAATTAATTTTATCTATCAGATTGTTGGCAATCGTAGCTACAATAAGAGGATCTTTGCCTCCATCTCGATCGTTGGCTATTCCTGCCTAAGGAGTCCAGAATAAAGACGAAACTGCGCTCTCAGGATGCTATGATCGAGCTGTGGGTGTATTTGCTTCATTTCCCGTTATTTATATTTTTAACAGTTTAATTTTTATTAGTTAAGGATTCCGGGCTGTTGTGCCGTGGTCTGAATGGCTTTAATCCATACGTTTCGAAACGTATAGATTAAAGCCATTCAGACCAGGGCACAACATTAATGATCCGGAATCATTGACTAATATTTACACCGGCCGTGAAAGCCTACATTCTTACATAGTTTTTACGAAGAGTCGTGAAATATCCTTTATGTAATTTTTTCTATGCTACATTGTGAAGATTTTATGAAAAATATTTATGATGTGAATAAAATGATAGTAAATGTGTATAGAAACATTCCTTCATACTAAATAACATTCTGTGTTTGGACAAGATGTGTACAATTTCAAAGTGCTGGGGGAAAAAGTTTTTCCAAGTTTTTTTCATTAACCCGTTGCCACCCAGTGATCTATTTATAGATCACCTCTTTTCAGACTCCTCACTGAAAACTATACATTTTTATCATTTCTTATTCTGATTGTCTGATTTCCTATTGGACATTGATTCAAGAGGAAACCAGCCAATGAGAATAAGAAATGATAAAAAGGTATCGTTTTCAGTGATTAGTCTGAAAATAGGTGATAATAAAAAGATCACTAGGTTGTAACGGGTTAAAAACCGGGTTTCTTTTTCTCAAAGAAAGAAAAAGTTTTCATCATTATATTTTCTCAGAAAACATTGAAGTGTTAACTGTTTAAAAATATCTGAATTTCATTTTTTAACAGATTTACGTTCAGCATATGCAGTTAAAATAAACTCCGGTTTCAGAAGTGTTAATAGCTTTTCTCTTTCAAAGTACCTAAAAGTATCCAAATGGATCAAATCATTCAATTATTGATTTGGGACAAGATGTGATATTTGTAGTAATTGTTAAAGAACTCTTTTTCAAGGTTTTTTGCATTAAACAATTATTTCTAAAGGAGGAAATTGCTTTTTTTTTCAGTTTATTTCATGTAGTTATACAAATGTGTATGCAAGTACACATGCACATTTTATAGACTATATTAAACTGAATCGTTTCCGTTAATTTTTATTAATGATGCAATTCTGTCCTGCATACATACATTTGCAGATTTAGTGAGCAAAGTAATAAACAAAACTTGAAGTTCGGAGGCAGTAAAATCGTATTTATCTTCCTGCATTTATCTAAGTGAGTACCTTCATTTGGGATACTGAAAGTAAAAAATACTGCAGTGAACTCTCACTTATGCGCCGGCGAAGGGATCAACAGAAAAAGGCGCGTAAGTGAGAGAGACGTATAAGTGAAAAAGCCTATTTAAAGGATTAAAACTCAACATAGGTTCTAATGAGAGAGTGAATAAGAATGTTTCTATAGAAAAGGGACAAATTACTCCAGTTTGGCAATTACTGTAACGTAACTGCAATGATAAAGAGAAAACAAAACTTGTAGCATACCTAATTACAAACTGTTCCCTTTAACCCTTTATGCACTGACGGTACTCAGAAGTCCCGCTTTTATTAAAATAGTATTATGAATCCAAAATGGCTGTAATCATGCTGAAACTTTTAAGTACCACTCCTTGTACTTTGCTGAAAGGCCAACAGATGGTACCTGCGATCGGAAACAGTTTTCTTGGGGGCCCTAAGGTATAGGGGTCCTTAGAACCCCAAAATTTTCAGAAAATTTTTACTTGATAAATACGTTTTTTGATGTATTTTCAACTAAAAAAAACAAAAAAATATATAAAAAATCATTAATAACTTAATTCAGTACATAAAGGGTTAAAACGATCCATAATCGATAATTGTCCCTCTCCGAACTCTAGTTCATGCAGAAAAAATGCCTTCCGTGAGCAATAAAGGCGAAAGATTAAAGAGGAAAGTGAAGAAAAATGCTTATTTTTTAAAGAAAATAAATAAATTTTCATACATTTTAGGGAAAATTCGGCGCATAAGTGAAATATTTATTTTTAGAGTGACGCATAAACGAACTATACTTTCATTATTTTGCTAGGAATGTGCTGGGGCCATTCGAAATCGTCGTATAAGTGAAAAAGGCGCATAAATGAGGCGGCGTATAAGTGAGAGTTCACTGTATCTGAAGAAAAAAAAATCATTACGATGTAAATCGGGGTCGTAACCAAATATTTGTTTCGAGGAGGATTTTCACGAGAAACCAAACACATTTCTCGTAAAATGAAATTTGATTTCAGTCATATTTTCTTTTCATGTTCGTCACAGTAGGTCACTTAAACGAGGGTGTGCTGCTGGAACGCCATTAACATGAGCAAATGCAGATGACATGTCAAGAAAAAAAGAAAAAATAAATAAATCTGTGTCCACATAACTTTACCCCTGTTCAGAATTCGATATCTGTTAAAGAACTCAAAGGAATAGATGCTTATATACTCATGTATGTTCATTCGAAGTAATAATTGTTAGATTCCCGATATTCGATTCCGAATATGTCGAAGTAATACTTGTTAAAAAAGTACTTGTTTTGCCCCCCATGAAACATGTAAAATATAGGGTTTTGCATTTCCCAATTTACAGAAATTTGATTTTTTGCTTGGAGTCACGATGCTCGCAATAACTTCAATAAAAAAAAAAAAAACAATGCAGATAAAGCACCGAGTTGATACAATTCTTCAATAATAATAATTTCATTTTTCAAATGAATTTGAAATAAATAAAAAAATGGAAAGAAAAATTTTCCAACAGAAACAATTCTGATGAAAAGAATTTTCGGGAACAGTTTGAAAAAACTTTGGATGGGGTTCAAGCTGAGGATGCACGGATAAGCAAATGTTCCGATTACCTTTTACCAAGTAATCAGCTGTTGATAATCGACCGATTAATCGGCTCTGCCGATTGGGATATGATAAGGATGATCGTTTTTAATAATACAAATTTTGGCTTGGGAGATGAAAGGGTTATGTAACAAAACCCTAATTAGAGTAATTCAGGTTCAAAGTTTTATTATTGCAGCTTTTTCGTTTTCTGGTTTTGTCGTTAAGTGAGCGAATGAAAATATTCTTATGACATCTTTTTTTAACGTACCAAGTTTTATTTGCTTACCTGTTGTACCTTTATTTGTAATCATTGCTTACCTGTGTCCAGATTGCATTTTCTGAAAATGTAACATAGCCCCTTCATCCACCAAACCCTTCAATTCTGATTTTAGAAATAGTTAGTAATTTATTTTTAAGTGAAGATTTTTTTTTTTTCATTTTCGACCCACCCTACTGCTCAGTAGGGTGGGTCGAAAAAATAGATTTTTTTTTAAATTTCAGAATCGCGTTACCCTTCAAAAGTTGCACATTGGTATCCTTAATTAGGGAAGCAATATTAAGAAAATTCTAAGTTGCCATCTTCAGCTCGCGTATGCGACTGAAAGTTTGCGAAAATATGCTGAAAATGGAAATTTTCAAAATATAATAAATTTAATTTTTTGCAATTCTTTACAATGCAACAGCCATAAATTGTTTGTTTTTTGCTTAGTTTGCACCTAAAAAATATTTTTTAGCTTTCACATATGATCACATATTTAGCTTTCACGCATACGCCTCAAATTGGATTAAAGTAATCCCCAATTTAAGGCGTATGCGCGAACTAAAGATCTTATATAAAAGCTATAAAATAATATACAGCCATATATACTAACAATATATGGCTGTTGCGGAAAAATAAAAATTACAAAAAAATAAATTTATTATGTTTTGAGAATTTCAATTTTTAGCATATTTTTGCTAACTCTCAGACATGACGAACTGAAGGTGTCTACTTAAGAATGTCTTTATTATTTTTCCCCAATTAAGGATACCAATCCACAACTTTTGAGGGGTAACGCGATTCCGGAATTTAAAAAAAAAAAACTTTTTGGACCTCCCTACTCGTCCCTCACCCACCTGACCAATTTGCGTGATTTTCTGCATAGGAGTGCAGCCAGCGCCGTCTTTAATCGGAGTGTTCGGAAAAAGAATGCATTCCTCTTCATCTGCATCCTCCGCTCCATCCTTCCCGGCGTCAGTGACCTCCTTCCATCGGAAGTGCAGAAAGGGATGGGGAGCCCCGGGCCGGGATTGGCAGCCTTGACCCACTTTCCCGCTCTTTTTCGGAGAGAAGGGGAAGGGTTAAGTGTCGTTTCGTTTTTTCCCACACGTCTGCTCTCTGCTCTCGGCCTTTTAATTGCTTCCCAAAAAGAGGAAATGATAGTGTGTGTCCACTCACCCTCAAAGTGGTTTAACGGTCCGGTGGGTGTGCTTATCGGGGGGGGGGAGGGGGTGATTAAGGCGGAGAAGAACAAAAGGGGGTGGGGTGGATGGAATGATTCATTTCCCGCTGACATCTAACAGGTTGAACTTGGCAATTGAAAATAATGACCATTGTTTTTCTATGAATTTTGATTTGTTTTTGTTTCAAAATTTATGTAAAGGAATGTAATGCTGCCTCGTATTATAAATCGAGGTAGAAGTACGGGAAAAAAACTCGTTGATGTGTTTCCAAATTCAATTTCGTTTCGTTTTATGGTGCGTTTATCAAGGGCGGATCCACAAATTTTTCAAGAATGAGGCGATTGAATTTTATTTCTTACGTTTTACTATGGGGTCATTCCATGTGAAATCAACAAGCCTCAAAACTTGACCATCACCAATTTCAAAAAAAATTATAGGGTTTATTACGTCTATGAAGTGATACAAAAAACTGATTTTAAAATTTTTTTTCAGCTGTTAGTTTTTTTATGTGAGACCGCTTAAAAAACTCGAAAAATGGCAAAAAGTGAAATTTTGGTACATACAAAGACTCAAGTTTCTCAGCTTCTATTGCAGCTAAAGTCTTTTGTTATATGTCATTTTAAAGCTCTTTAAACAGGCTTTTATATGATATGTAACTTGACAAGATTTCGCAATGTTAATATTTCAAGGTCACCGAAAGCATAATTTGACCTTGAATATCTCAAAAAGTGCATTTCTTAAAAATCTGAAAAAAAATATATATATATTACTTCATAATGTGGTGTATACGTGGTAAAATTTTCAGAATGGGACAGCAATGGGATCTGGACGAAAAATGACATAGACTTTTTACCCTCTTACCACTTTATTGCAATGTCTATGGCTATTGAAGAGATATAATACAGAAATACTGCAAACTGTGAAATGTTATATACAAGTAACGGTTGGCACATTCCATTTCTTGGTTTGAGAGGTAATAAATCATTCCTGTTGCCTTTCTCCTAAGGTCTACTTTCGAAATAACGGCACTAATAGGCACATTGAAAACATTTTCAAAGTCAGGATAGTAGAAAGAATTTGAGGGTCCATGAGGATGCAACATCATTTTCAAATTTTGATTTTCTTCATCTGTGTCTAAGACGCGCCCCAGCCTCCAACATCCATTATACCTGCAGGTCAAGAATCCAACCATATCTGAGCAATCAAGATCGCATTTGATAGTTGTAGTACGTTCGATCCTTATTGTGTTGGAAATTAAATATACTTTCACTTGCACCTGATTCCTATTCAATGGCATAAAACAATGAAGACTCTGAGTGCCTGGTATTGTACTTGTCGTCATTTTTCTCGATTTCAAAGCCTGTTCTTCCTGTCTATAATGTTCAATTGTGCAATATTGAAAATTAATTCATTTGATATGCTCATTTGCCCAATTAAACAACTGTCGTGTGCCATGATTTGAGTGTCATAAATCCTTTACAGACTGACTAAAGTTGCAAGTCTTTTACCAGTTCCACCCACGTCATCACAAGCACTTTTGCCATGATGGGATTAGGCAAAAAAAAAAAAAAATGCCACTCTGCTTTAATCCCAAAATATAATTCATGATAACTCAGGTTAAGAAAATCCGGTCTATTTTTGTACCGTGAGGCAGCTCCATCACTGAAGTAATAGATCAAGCTTGGTTTGGTGGCAAAATGAGACTGATATCTTTCAGATAAGTAAGATAGAGCTAGACTGTTGAGTAGCAAGAAACGAGCGCTGAATGAGTTTAGGAAGTTCTTCAAAAAGGAATCAATAAATTCTTCTGTACACTTGACCAATGTCTCAAGACATGTTCTTCTCTTAACTTGCATCCATTGTTTATAGGAGACGCTTTCAACGCAATTCATTTCAAATGCTTCTTCAATCCTGTCCTTGAGTTCTTGAAATCCAGGACAGAAGTGCCTTATAAATTTCACGCAGTCTCATTTTGCCGCCAAAATGAGCTTGATCTATTACTTCAGTGATGGAGCTGCCTCACAGTACAAAATAGACTGAATTTTCTTAACCTGAGTTATCATGAATTATATTTTGGGATTAAAGCAGAGTGGCATTTTTTTTTGCCTAATCCCATGGCATAAGTGCCTGTGATGGCGTGGGTGGAACTGGTAAAAGACTTGCAACTTTAGTCAGTGTGTAAAGGATTTATGACACTCAAATCATGGCACTACGACAGTTGTTTGATTGGGCAAATGAGCATATCAAATGAATTAATTTTCAATATTGCACAATTGAACATTATAGACAGGAAGTAAACCAAAAGTGGAATGTGCCAACCGTTACTTGTAAATAACATTTCACAGTTTGCAGTATTTCTGTATTATATCTCTTCAGTAGCCATAGACATTGCAATAAAGTGGTAAGAGGGTAAAAAGTCTATGCCATTTTTCGTCCAGATCCCATTGCTGTCCCATTCTGAAAATTTTACCACATATACACCACATTATGAAGTAATATATATATTTTTTTCAGATTTTTAAGAAATGCACTTTTTGAGATATTCAAGGTCAAATTATGCTTTCGGTGACCTTGTAATATTAACATCGCGAAATCTTGTCAAGTTACATATCATATGAAAGCCTATTTAAAGAGCTTTAAAATGACATATAACAAAAGACTTTAGCTGCAATAGAAGCTGAGAAAATTGAGTCTTTGTATGTACCAAAATTTCACTTTTTGCCATTTTTCGAGTTTTTTAAGCGGTCTCACACAAAAAACTAACAGCTGAAAAAAAATTTTAATATCAGTTTTTTGTATCACTTTATAGACGTAATCAACCCTATAATTTTTTTTGAAATTGGTGATGGTCAAGTTTTGAGGCTTGTTGATTTCACATGGAATTTACCCTATGCACACTGGATTGTACTCATTGATCCCTTTGAACTTCAGTCCCGAAATGTTTCCGAGGGAGAGCCCAAAACTGCCTCCAACACCTTTAGCAATAGTCTAAAATTATGTTTTTGTAACTTCAATCTCAAAAAATTTCTGGTGGCCATCGTTCCTCCCTTTTATCCGTCTCTGATATTTACAAAGTAATGATTGATTATAAATAACAAGCAAACGAAAATGATATTTATATCATGTTTTCAACTATGTCTACTGAACCTCTTGAAACCAACTTCTGTGGACTGGGGAAATTTTACAATGCTCAATATGTGATTTTTCTTTTCGTTTTTTTTACACTCAAAAATCAAAAACTATAAACGAAGGACGCTAAAGGGATACATTTACAGTGAAAAGCTAGGAATAATTTGCCAAACGCGTGAACAAAATTTCAACCCACCTCCGGCACATAGAAAAAATGCAAATTCTTTTAATTTGGCAAATACATAAACACGCAATATGATAAAATTTAAAACATGCGATTTTTATTTTAATCATATGGACAAAATAATGTTTAAGGATATAAGTATAATTTTTGAGGTAATATCAGGAAATAATATTTTAATCCTAGAAATGCAATCCTGAAAAGTATTCTTATAATTACGGGAATTTCATACTTAAGAGAGAATCTTGGTTTATGATCTAACATTAATTCTCATAGTTATAGATAGAAACTTTATGCCAAAAAAAAAAAAAAAAACCCGATAAACTACGTGGAGCAATAGTTTAAAATTAAACTAATCATTAAAATGTAGCTGTCGCCGAAACTTGTTACTTTAGATAAGTGTTCATTCTCGCAAAATTATTTTTATTGTAATTCCAGTTTATGGAGAAATCTATTAAAGTGTCATATGTTATTTGGGTATTTTCTGAAAGTGTTTTGCTATTTTTCGTGTTATCAAAAATGAGGTCTCCGTGGTGTTATGAAAAAGTTCTTTAAATTATTTTGTCCTAGCTGAATCGGTTCTGTAATTAAGTTCTTTCGTAAAAATGAAAACAGAATTCAGCAAAAGGAGACTTGTTTTCAGATACACTTGTATCATTTAAAGTCAGGCGTAAGTGTGACAGCTAAAAGTGAAAATTTTGAGGAAGTATTTCGAAAGCTGGTAGTTAGCGTTTGAAATTATAACTGTCTGGTATATTATATTTCGACGTAACTATAGGTATTAAAATAAATTAAAAGTGTAAAAACGTGCCACTTTTATGATAAAGTTTGCCCAACTTGTGATTTAAACTTTTCTATTTTGCTACTTGAATCGCCGCCCACCTTCAGCGTCGAATACTCGCATCATTCTGATAGCGATAAAGGAGACGACATTTATTACAAACTGAATTTAATGTAAAATGGCATTAAATTGTTCTCAAGGTATCATCCGAAATCAATGTAAAATAGCATTTTTCATAGTAGTGTTCCGATTTTCGTTCGTTCGTTCGTTTTTGGGCTATATGCCCAGGTTTTTTGATGAGGACTACAATCTTGTTTTTCCTCCGTTACATATGATTTTTATTACATATATCTTGTACAGACAATGTATGAAAGAGTTACATCACTAAGGAAGGAAAGTACATCCGGAGCTAGGGTGGGAATCGAACCCACCGTCTCAGAGTTATCGGCAACAAACCTTAGACCGCTCGGCCACTGAGACCCATGTTCCGATTTTAAAGGGAGGAATGGCGTGTTCAGATCATTGGACGGTTAATTGAAGTTCCCGATATTATGCGCTCAAATGTATCACATCCGTGTATGACGTGCAATACACCGCCAGCTCGGTTGTGCCATCCAGATTCCATTCACGTTCTTATTAGAACTCATCAGTCTGGAATAGGCAGTAAAAGAGCTGGAGGCAGATATAAACTTAAAGAACTTGGTTCATATTTGCCCATGACTGAGGGCCCGTCGTTTCAACTTCAACTAATTCCAGGGGGGGAGGTGGTCTCAGGGTTGCCACGCCACAGGGAAACCTGAAAAAACAGGGAAAATACAGGGTATTGAAAAACCAACAGAAAAACAGGGAAAATCCAGGGAATTTTGAAAATTTCTTCAAAAATCTGGAAAGTGCAGGGAATTTTACTCTTTTTCAAAAGTTCAAGTTGCTAAAATAAATTCTAAAATTAAACTATCAATGAATAAATGTATGCGCAAATGAAGAAAATAATAATAATAAATAAAATAAAATGAATAGTAATTTTACTTCACAGTTTTTTTTTTGCTAAGTTTATTTATTTATAAGTAAATATTTAATTGTGTATTATAGAAGCAAAAAATAATTATTACTTTGTTTGAAATTCATTTTAAAGCTTATGCTAATTTAATTAGAAAGTATGAGATTAGTCGTTAATCCGTTCTATGATTTCAGTTTTAATGAATTCTGCTTTGCCTCCCTGTGTTTTTATTTAGTTAGTTTTTTCTCTGTGTCATATAGAATATCAGTGTTCGCTCGTTCGTAATACTGCATATTCATGTAGGGAAAAAACAGGGAATTTTTCCCCCGGAATTGAGTGACAACCCTGGGTCTGTATTCAATACATTTTATGAGGAACGAATAACAAAATTTCTGCAATAATGTATTTTTGCATTATGTTTCTAGAATTCAAAGGGATGTCAATTGACGCCCCCCTCCGCCGCCTGATTGTCCAAATGACGGATGAATGTCCCTTTCTCGAGAACCGGAAAACCTGAACAATCCCCTCTCACCCATCCCGATAAAAGATGATTGTTTTCTTTCGGGGTAATTCTAAAACACTTTCGATCTTCGAGCGAGCGTTTTGGAAGATCGTTTTCCGAGAAAAAATAGTCCCATCAAGGTGTCCCGGAAAACCGTTTCTGGCTCTTTTCCCCGAATGCCGTAATAATAATCGTCTGCAACGCTCGAACGGGCTGTCCTTGACCCCCTGACCCACGAGAGAGGAAAACCACATCCTTTTTTCGAAAACATCTCCGCAGCTACCTGTCCGTTATTAGATGACCGGAATTGGACGCATCGCCGGACGAGAGACGCTCTCGGCTCGCATTGTTCGTTTTTTTCTTACGAAAAACCGCGACTCTTCGTCTGGGAAGAATGACGGAGGTAACGTTTTATGCAATTCGGGGGAAAGACATAGACGGAAATATTCGGTCTTCCATCGATTGTTTTTACACTGCAAAAAATATGCTGTTGTTTTTACGGTATACTACTGGCAGCCGAGGTACCAGTTTAAAACTGTAAAATGCACAGTAATAACCTGTCAAACTAGCAATTTTACAGTTTATTACTGTAAAATCAACAATTTTACAGTTTACTAGCTGCGTAGCCCGGCGTTGCACGGGCTGTAATGTAGTGAAGGCAGTTTGAGAAAACTACTCGCCACCAAGGCGGCTCGCCTTTAAAGAAATGAGGAAAGTTTAAACAGTTTACTCGCCGTCAAGGCGGCTCGCCTTTACAGTAGCGAGGAAAGTTTCAATTCACTACTCGCCGCCAAGGCGGCTCGCCTTTAAAGTACCAAGGAAAAGTTTAATAAACTACTCCCCGCTAAAGCGGCTCGCTAAAAAGCTTTCCTGCATCAAAGAATCAATCAAATTATTTGCACATGCTTCCTCAAAAATAAAGACGATGTCAAGTAGCGCATACTTAGCACTCTTCCTAAATTACAAATAAAATTGCTTTCCAAAAACAATTATTTCCAAACCGCTTTCTTCCGGTAAAATTAATTGCAAAATTCTAAACGAAAAAGTTCTTTTAATATTTGGATCGAAGCCAGAAAAAGTCCCTTCTAAAAACAGCGATTGCAATTTTATTTAAAAACACATTTTCAAAATGGTACCTGAGAAAAAATATGTCATTAATAATTAGAAGAAAAACAATTGTTAGAGCTTTGTTATAACACGTATTCAAAATGACAATGAAAAAAATAACACTCTTTCATTTTAAAAAGTTCAACTTAATTAACGTTTTAATTCAAAATCGCAACGGAAAGAAATAAATATCTTGGAATTTTAAATAGTTCAATAATTTAATTAACGTTTTAATTCAAAATGGCAACGGTAAGAAAAAATGTCTTGGAAGTTTAATCATTAATTAGGCTTAATCGCTTTAAATTTGACTACTTATTAATTAAACATTCGCTTTAAATTTGACTACTTATAGATCGCAGCCAGAAAAAGTCCCTTCTAAAAACAGCAATTGCAATTTTATTTAAAAACACATTTTCAAAATGGTACCTGAGAAAAAATATGCCATTAATAATTAGAATAAAAACAATTGTTAGAACTTTGTTATAACACGTATTTAAAATGACAATGGAAAAAAATAACACTCTTTCATTTTAAAAAGTTCAATTTAATTAACGTTTTAATTTAGGGCCGAATTCAAGTGAAACACCATTGCAGTCGCTTCGAGGCGATCGCATATTGCAACCGCTACTGTAAGTCGAATTCAAGTGAATTCGTTTCACTTGAATCCAAATTTTGGAATTTGCGATTGCATTGGTGAGTTGCGATCGTCCGTGTTTCACTTGAATTCCTGCCTTAAAATCGCAACGGAAAGAAATAAATATCTTGGAATTTTAAATCAATAATTTAATTAACGTTTTAATTCAAAATGGCAACGGTAAGAAAAAATGTCTTGGAAGTTTAATCATTTATTAGGCTTAATCGTTTTAAATTTGACTACTTATTAATTGATATCTTCGCTAATTAAAATCGTATAATTATATAGATTGAAACTAATGAAGCCTGAAAAATTACCTATCTATCGGTACCTGGTTCGACTTTCAGTTCATTGGCGTTCAGGAGAAAGAAGCGTGACATAGAAAGATAGTTAGAAAGATAGTTAGAAAGAAAGATAGTTAGAAAGATACTCAGTTTTTAATATAAGTAGATTGGCATAAAATTAGATGTATTATTCTTTAAAAACAACAGTATAATACTGGCAGCAGTGGTTCCACTTTAAAACTGTAAAATGCACGGTGTCAAACTGCAAAGTTAGCAATTTTTTAGTTTATTACTGTAAACTAGCAATTTACAATTTTTCACTGTAAAATTAACGATTTTACAGTTTATTACTCTAAAACTACTGTAAGATTAGGTGTAGTATACTGTAAAAACAACATTCATTTTTAGAGTGTGGTATGAAACCTGATGTTGATTTTCACCGGTTAGTATTGTAACGAATCCGTAGCACCTTCAACTTTCTTAAATGAGCATTCCAATCTTGAGGAAGTAACTATAAATTTATTTACAATTATGTACACTTATTTACAATAGGAGCAGGGAACAATTGCTAAACATCCAGCAATTAAGTAGCAAACAGTACACTGTACTCTCAACAGTAACTCAGCACCACGTATCTAACGTGAACAGTAATTAAGAATTTACAAAAGCAAAACAAACATTCGCCCGAGCGAATAAAACGAGTCTTCCATACATCAAATCTGAAAAGAACTCACTAACTGTGTTCAAGGCTGTTGGAAAGCTATTTATACTCGGAAGGAAATTTCTACAACATTCTAGCAAAATCCGGAATGTTCGATTCATTCACAAACTTGAATAATCCATTCAAGAAAATTCTAGGGATAAAAAGAAAAACCCACGGTATTACAACTCAGCGCGAAAATGTCTTCATGCTTATTAAGTGCAGGGCAAGTGTAAAAACTACAAAATGTTACGGGTATACCAATGGTAAAAGTGATACCTTCAGATACTTTTGCAACATGTCGCCAGATCAAACCAAAACTAGTGAAATGGTGCAAGGCAAGAAAGACAACAACTATTTACAAGATTTGTAACAATATCGAAATTTTCCAGATTTTGGATTTTTGCAGTATCGTAATGAATTTATTATTGTTGTTGTCTTGTGCCAGCCAGGGTGGCAATGAGGGGTGCACTGCATCCCTTTTCCAACTGTGCTCTCATCTTCCCAACTGTACTCTCCTCTGGTGTGAAGTTCGACTTCCCACAGTGCACACGTGCCACGGGGATTTGGCATAGGTATCCATTCACAGCACAACACATACACTCGAGGAAAGGACAGGAGAGAGAAAGTACAACCATGCCCGAGCCGGGATTCGGACCCGGGATCTCCCCCCCCCCTCCTCCGGGGCAGATTTCTCTGACCTCTATACTAGGTGGCAAGGGCGGATACAAGGGAGGGACTCTTCTCCAGCAGTTTTTATATTTTGAAGTTCAGAAAAGGCAATTTTAGCAGATCTTTGATGATATTAAGGGAAAGGGTGGGGATTCGGGGCTCTGATCTGGAAATTTTTCGAAATGGAAGACCAAAACATTTGCAATCAACTTGTGTCAACAAGGATGCATGGCGGAAAAGATGGGCAAGTAAGAAAAAAAATCAACCGCCCCTCCCTTGGAACATTTCTGAATCCGCCCTTGCTAGGTGGCCGGCAATAAAATCAACTATTTTCAGTTTAAAGCCTTTTACTTTTGCTCTGGAAGTAAATAATTTGAAAAGAAAAGTTATTGTTCCAAAAATGTATAAGTGGGTGGGTTTGAGGGGGAAAAACAGAAGTGATAGAAATTTATTGAAAATTTGTTTCTGCAGTTGACATGGCAGTCTCCAGTGACCTTGAAGCAATGTTTACTGACCAAAATAAATAGTATAATGTGGGTATGCTAAGTTAAAATTTGACCTTGACAAATGTGTGCCCCCTTTTTTAGGAGTTCAATGAAAAAGGAGCGCGTTATTAGCCCTGATTTGCGTTGGAATACTTTCGCCCAACCGCTACGTAAGTTAGGGCCGAATTCAAGTGAAACACCATTGCAATCGCTACTGGAAGTCGAATTACGATAGAATAGCATCTCGTAGTGATTGTAACGTTTCACTTGAATCCAAATTTGCAATTGCAATGGTGAGTTGCGACCGTTCGTGTTTCACTTGAATTCCGGCCTTACTCAACTTAGCGCGAATTTCTCCCTTTCTATCGCCCCAAAAGAGGTGAACATTGTCAAGATCGTAGTTCAACTTATCAGCGCCAAACTATAAACCGATTTCGTTGAAAGAGTTTCAGCTAATGCAAAGTTCTAATATGTGTAAAAAAAAAAAAAAAAAAAAAAAAAAAAAAAAAAAACAGGCTTTTCCAAAAGTGCATTTCCAAAAATGTTTACCCGCTCCCCCTCCCCTTCTGCTTAGAAATGAAAACATTGTGCAAGTCTACTTTTTAATCAAAGTGTAATAAAAGAATTTCATGATAACGAGACTTTAGCACAAAGAAGATTTGCAATAAGGAGGGCTTTTAATACGCTTTTATTTGTTTCACATGTGGGTTTGTTTGCTTGTTTGTATATACGTATGTATGTAACTCTGATTAGAAGATAAAATTCACGTTCTTTGCAAGTATAAAAGTAATATATTTAATACTGTGGGGGAAAAAAAAAGGCTAAGCTGTATTACGTGTTGATTTACCACTCAATTTAAATTTGATGAACTCTAAAAGAGAGAATTTTTTAGTTTTTTTTTAAAACTATAATTAGATTATTTTTGTTCATAGACCTGTGTTATGTTGTTCAGCGAAATTCAATCTTACTCTTTTTAAATGAAAGAGCTCCCGAACGAGTCTGAGTCAATCAAGCCATTGCTACAGATAATGAAAGATAAGATGGAGTATATAAGACGAGCAAATATTTGCTTTCTCCGATACCATCTGCAAGGACCGAAAGTGTATGAGGATGAATAAGTCATTAGATGGGAGTGAGATACCGTTTGCTCACCCTCTTTCAGCACTCATTACGAAGATCCGGCAAAAACTAGAAACCAACAGCCACTTGAAACGGGTAGTCCAAGAGACACAACAATTTTAAGACGTCTGGCTGTTTAATCATATTTGTCCTGAGGACATTTGATTTTATTAAGCGGCGGATTTTATAAACCGGCATTTCCACACTCAAAGAAAAAGTTTTTAAAGATCGTTTGTCTGCAGGGGTGCCCACAGGGGGGGGGGGGGGGATTCTGGCGCAAGTTGTGCTATCAAAATTTTTTGGGGGATTTTTTTACTTATTTACTAAAATTATTTAATTATTTATTTTTTTAAATTATTTACTGATTTTTTAAAATTCAAATTATTTATTTATTTATTTATTTCTTGCGTGTGTCATCTTGGAATGTCTGGAAGAAAAAAAAGCGATTATATCCTGGCTCATAATTACCACTTTTAAAAAATTAATATAGAAAAAAATAATAGTCATAATTAAAAAAAAATTAATAATATTTAAAGAATAAATAAATAATATTAAAAAATAAATAAATAAATAATATTTAAAAAGTAAGAAAGAGGGGTAAAAATAAAAATAAAAAGCACAAAAGTGTTGTGAAAAATTTGGGGGGGGGGATTTTGCGCCGTTAAGCTTGGGGGGGGGGGGGCTGCTTGTCTGAAAAAGAAAAAATAACTTTCTGTGTCGTTTTAAAGTTTAAAAATACAGTAAGCTTATTAAGATTTACTATTTTATTTGCAGACCGGTCTCAAAATATTGATGCATAGATAAATTAACGGAAATCGTATTTACCATTGAAGAGTGCAAATTTTGTATGCATTTCTTCATCTTCCGAGGGTCTTCCACTCCTGAGTGCTACATCACTTTGAAACTTGTAATGTCTGTGACAATTTTCAACGCAATTGTAACTTGTTTTCAAATATTAGCATACGCTTTCCAAACACTTGACAGTATAAAACGGCGATACTGATTTTATTAAAGGATAATTTTAACATGTTTTGATATTATGAGGATTCGCTTCCTGCAGATTTGATTTTAAAAAGCGGGCTGATTTTATAATCCAGTGATTTTATTACTGGCGGTTACTGTATCTTTCTTTTCCTATGCTTTTCTCAGCAGCGTGCCGGGTGCCTGGCGGCCGAGAGTGGTGTCATCACACTGTGCACAGGGCCGTCATTTCAAGTTTTTCCAGGGGGGCGCAAAGGGTCCAAACACAATGCAATTTCATCGGAAAACATAAAAAACCACGCCCACTTATATGTAAATACAATGATTTCTTAAAGTCCGACCCCCTAAATGACGGGCCTGACTGTGCATCACACTTGCACTGGGAAAAATTGATTATAAGTCATTTTCGGGCAACTCCGCGTCAAATCAATCATGGAAAAAAAAGTTTTGACCTCACCATTGCCGATTTCAACAAAAATCGGTATGATGGACGCATGTGTTTCACAATTGCAAATTTGCAACCCTACCTTCAAATTTGCCAAATAAAGGCATTTTTGGGAAGTCGTAGCGACCTCCTGTGTGGGCAGCCCCTGATGGTAATCAGTGGTTTTCCAATGTTTCTTATCGTTCTTGAAGCACCTGGATAAACCTATTCATTTAAAAAACTGTCTAAGCAATTGATATTTTATTTAAACAACTTCTTACCCGACGGTTGGCCGGGTGCTAATTATTGCTCCATTATAATTGAAGGGTCAGGGGGAAAAACCACGGTAGTCCCCTTTTTGTTGAATTTAAACTGATGCTACCACCTGTTAGAAAAATAAGTGTAATTTCGTTTAGTATATGCAATATTCGTGAAAAAACACTGTAGTCCATGTATTATTGTCATTTTAGAACAAGTATACTGGGGAAGTTTATGAGTTCGTAAAGTTTAAATTTCGTTTTTCTCAAAATGAATCAAATGTGACTACCGTGGTTTTTCCCCCTGACCCTTCAATTGTTTTTAACTTATTTCATGCTAAAATGAAATAGATGAGCCCTAAATTGATCATTCATTGTTAATCGTCATCTTTGTTGGAAAATACTCCTATTTAAATGTGTTAAATGTTATCTAGTTGCATGCTTAAAGGCTTGTCTCTATTTCTCTATTTATTCGAAAATTAAAAGAACATGGCCATTTTGAGACAAAAAATTTGAATTTTGAGCTTTTTGGATGATTTATAAAATTTCAAAACCTCTCCTATGTGAATTCTAGTTCATAAAGGAACTTCTGCGCCAAGTTTGATGAAAATCCGACGTGTTTATTTGTATAAGTTACAAACATACACACATCCATTTTTATATGTTATATGTAGATAAAATGAGACATTGAAAATATTCGAAATTTAGAAAGTGGAAAAAAAAATGGCTGGCTGACAGAATCGTTTTTGCTTGTTGTGCGGCTGGCTGGCTACTTACCTATTGGACCGGTTTTGTGGTTGTGCAAGAACTCATGCAATCGGGGGAAAATGAAATAAATAAAACGCGGGCCAAACAAAAGAGAGAAAATGTCTCTGTCATGGGCGCCGCGGTGCGTCGGTTTCGCGAACTAATGACCGATTTCCTGTACGCTCTCCGCTCTGCTGAACTCGAAGGGGTTGTGAAACGGAATGTACGGGACAAGCGATTGCGAGGGAATCGACTGCCACTGAGCTCGGAAAATAAAATTTTACACATAGGCGGCTCGTACAGGGGACGACTGCCCCCTCACTTCCAACAGTAAAGGGGCCTTACCCCCTCCTATTTTGCAGTTAAAAACTAATTAATCGATTGAAAAATGAGCTGTTACTCAGCGGATCGATTTATTTCACCAAACAAAAGCTGAACATTCCAAAAAATGGACTTTTTCCATGTTTTTTCAAAAGAGTAGAACTTTTTTTTCTAAGAGTAGAACGGGGGGGGGGGGGGGGGGCTTTATATGATGAGACTGATCGCAGTTTTGTATGCATCGAAAATTTATTGATAATGACTGCAAAGTTTTTTCGTACCTTCGACAAATTGTACTATTTATGGGTATTCGTTCCATAAAGATAACGGTGGAGGCAATGTCTTATATAGCACCCTTGCTACCACCGCGGCGCGAAGGGGGCGGGGGAGCACGATCCGGCAAAATAGCACGGGAAGAATATTTTTTATCTTAATGATGGGGTGGGGAGGGGGCGCACCTCAGTCTATGTACGCTTTTTGTTCTAAATACGCCATCCATTTGTGCAGATTTCACAATGTTAAATTTAACATTAACTGGATTAAAATTTTTAACGTTTCTGTTGGATGCTTCTTCCAAACTACGACGATATCTGCAGTTGTTTGGGGACGCTCAGACTCTCCTCCCTATTTGCCCAGTCTAAACTAGCCAGTAGTTTGACATCAAAAATCAGCACGAGCATTTTAACACAGTTCGCTTGCCCCTTCCTTACCTGTGTACATTTGGAAATGAAGGAGTTCTTTTAATCTAAAATCTGGTTCTTGAATGTAGCACAGCTGTGCATCCTTTTATTATAATCGGTGTCCGCCTTTGTCGGGTCTCTTCCCCTGCGACCCGAGAGCTGGATCAACAGAAGTGTTTTTTAATATCCCTTCTCCGCAAATTTCTAATAGTCCAAAAGCCAGCAACGTCGAAAAAACAACAGTGTTAAGACGTCTGGCTCTTTAATATATCTTTCCGTAGGCTCTTCCGAGCAGCATGCTCTGTGCCTGGCGGCCGAGAGGGGTTGCGTTTCTTCACTTGTTCTGAAAACTGTAGCGAATTTTAAGTCAATTTAGGCAATTTCGCGACAAATCAATCATGGGAAAAAGTTTTTGACCTCACTATTTCCGATTTTAACAGAAATTCGTGGGAAGGACGCTTATGACAAGATAGGTAGTCCTGCCATGTTTTAGATTTCTACTTCGAAAATTGTACGAAATACAGAGCTGTTAAAAAACGAAAAAATGCCAAAAGTTTTTGCATGCAACTTCTTTTTTGATTGTAGTAGAATAAAAATTCAAAAACCATTGTGAAGGCAAGAAATAGAGCTTTCCATTGATATATTACGTGACATACTTACGACAGGTTTAAGCTTCTAATTGCCCTAAAATGGTTAAAAAATCAGTTTTTTACCAGCAAAAATGGGATGCGCGGTAAAAAACGCAACCACTCTCGGCCGCCAGACACTCCGCATGCTGCTTAGAAGAGCATAAGGAAAGATATACAGGGTTATTCTAAATGATGGACCCCTTTTTAAAAATTCATATTTATTAAAATTTTCAACGAAAATTAACATTCTTTATATCAACGGAAAGAGGAGATTTGAAATTTTTTTTTTTCATACATAATCATAAATGTTCAATGTGTCCATCGCGTGCTGTACGGCAAACATGACTTCTTTTTGTGACACAGGCGGTCTTCCTTTGCTTTTCCTTTTACAAACACTACCAGTTTTTTAAAACTGCTTAAACCAACGGCTTATGCTTTTTTTAGTTGGAGCTTTAATTCCAAATTTGGCACGAAATGCCCGCTGCACTAAACATTGTGACGAAGTTTTTTCAAACTGAAGAACGCAGAAAACCTTTTGGTCCACGGTCGCCATTTTCCTCAGCTGCGCCAATAAATCAAATTATAATCCGATCCGGTGCAAACTCTACTGGTGCGCCCTCTTTTTGCAGCTTCAGAAAAAATTTTTGCACTAAAAAAAAATTTTTAAATTTCATCTTTCCATTGCAATAAAGATTGTTCATTTCGGATTTGTATTTTAATATATATGAATTTTTAAAAAGGGGGTCCATCATTTAGAATAACCCTGTATTGAAGAGCCAGACGTCTTAAAATTGTCACCCGAAAACGTTGCTAGCTCTTAGACTATTCAGCGGTATTTTTAATTAACCCAGAATGTCCCTTTACATTTTATCGCCCCGTGTACGAACACATGCCCAAATACGGGCCCGCGTTGCTGGTGTTTGTCGTTCGGATGACGCGTTGCTTAGCAGCCACGACAGAAAGCTGTTCCTCCTCATTAAAATAACTCATTTATGTTTTCCGATGCGGTATATAAATACCCAGATCAGTCCGTTTGTTCCGTGCCCTCTCGGAATAAATCAGGGTGGCGTGCGCCTTCCCCAGAAATATCTCTCATTCCTGCGCGTGCCACCGCACGTGAACGCGCTTCTTGCACAATGGCTGGCGTGTGATGTCATGTCATCCCCCCCCCCCGTGTGTTTGGTCGCCTGTGACTTCGTAATTGGGTGTACCTCCTCCACCCTTTGCCTGTTAATGGGTGGCATGTGTGTTCCAGTCCTAATACCAACACTGCAAAAAAAAAAATGCTGTTGTTTTTACAGTATAATCTGGCTGCAGAGGTTCTACTTTAAAACTGTAAAATGTACAGTAATAAACTAATACGAGTAATTTTTCAGTTTACTACTGTAAAGTTAGCAATTTTAGTTTACTACTGTACAATTAGCAACTTTACGGTTTGCTACTGTAAAATTAGCTGTATTATACTGTACAAACAACACTATTTTTTTTACAGCAAAGGCATTTGTTTTTTGTCTTCACCTATCCTGTCTATCTGAATGGTGTTAAAAATTTCGGAAATTTAGGTTTCCCACTAAACGCTACTTGCTTGAGTCCCTCGGACCTACCACAGTGGTGGTGAACCATTTGGGTATAGAGAGCCCCGAAGCCTGAGACTGCTCGTCCTTTTTGACCTTTAGAAGCAAACTCTCTGTTGTGCCACCCCAAGCGATATTGATTTGTAATGGTAACTTAGAAGACTTAGTGACCAAGGCAGATTTAGTGTGCACCAGACACGCTAGGCGCTCCCGGAGGACAATGGAGCGTCCGGTTTCAAATCCGCAACACTCGGCGTTTAACCGATTGGTGTATTTCAAATCTTAGTCACGTGACTTAGCACTTGTGGGGCACTTGACAAACCGATTGGGAGTAGCGGTAATTCGGCCTGTGTCTTATTACGTCTATGACTGCTGCGGGTGGGTTCTTACATTAACTACGACTGAAATATACGCAGTGGTAGATTTACAGGTTTAGGGGCTCGTCGCAATGCGTTTTTGGGGGCCCTTTGGAGCTGAGCAGAACTACATAAAATATTTTTGGTGGTGGCCTGTTTGAGTCCTCTTTCGTGCCTTCATCCGGGGGCCCACTCGCATTTGTGACATGGTAAATCCGCCTCTCGGGTGATCAGAATTAAAATCCGATTCGAAAGCGCTCTGATCTGGGACGTCATTTCAAGTTTTTCCAGGGGGGGGGGGGGCAAAGGGGGAAAACACAATGCAATTTCATCGGAAAACAGCAAAAACCACGCCCACTTGTATTTAAGTGCATTGATTTCTCAAAGCCAGGGGGGGGGCAATTGACCCTCCCCCCCCTGCCTCCCCCCCCTAAACGACGGGCCTGGCTCTGATTCATTTAAAAACCACTTCTCGGAATGACATTGATATTTCACCAGAACATTCACGCTGCAATTTGACATTTATAATTTTGAAACGCTGTGAAAGCGCAGCCAAAATGTGTGGACATTCGTTCAGATATCGACGACAAGCGATCGAAATGGGTGGTAGGTGATAGGTATGTGGCGAAGATCAGTGTGGATACCGATAGAAGACGGTGCGAAGATATATCGCCGATAGCGCACTCGAAAATCCGCTGCGCAACGGAGAGCCCTAACGGCGTCGTTGAGCAATCTCATCCTTCACCTCCTTTCCCGCTCGCGTTGGGCAACGGGGCTCTCATCTCATCGGATAATTAAGCGAGAGAAAACTTTCTGAAACAAATATCGTTAATAATCGCTTATTTTTTGTTGTTTGTGTGCCTCTTAATCGCGTCATCCAAGGCCGGCGTCGGCCTAATCTCTCTCTCTCGGAGTGTTTGTATGATTTATTGTCGAGTGCCGCTAACCCACTTTCGAGGCACTGTGTCTGGGTCAGGAATCTGGGTCAGTGAGAGTGCTGCCAACGGTGAAAGTGCTTCCTTTCGCTCGTAAGATGGCTCGGAAGC
Organism: Uloborus plumipes; assembly: GCA_038373865.1. Taxonomy (NCBI): domain Eukaryota; kingdom Metazoa; phylum Arthropoda; class Arachnida; order Araneae; family Uloboridae; genus Uloborus; species Uloborus plumipes. The sequence continues at coordinate 13,203 of JAXGGA010001586.1, read as the reverse complement.
GAGCGCCATCTTGAGCATTTTGTTCGAAAGTCCGAGTACATTCTCCGATGGTTATTCTGTTATTCACAGTCGACTCCCGCTTCAGCTTAACCCTTTGTTGCACAAGACTGAAATTTTTTGAAATTTGATGAAAAAGCCACACTATGAGTGGGTTTAAATGATCAGCCTGACATAGAGTTTACAGTCAAAAAATTGTTTCGTGCTTTTTTTTCGCAGGGGTGGTTTCCCTGTTTGGCCATACACCCCACCTAGGGCATGAAAAAAAAAAAAAAAACGGTTATGCACGTAAGAAGGAATCTATATCATTTACAAAATCATGATGGAATACCTCGGGCAAAATAAAAAATTTGGTTGACTGTTTCAGTTCTAAAATTTTTTTTAAAAATTCCATTTTTGATTTTAAAATCTGCAATGAGTTGGACAAGAAATTGGGTGGCAACATAAATAGATAATTTGCTGTTCGGCCACATATTTGTGTTCAGTAAATTTAAAAGAAAAGAACTCAAGCAGTTTTAATTTAAAAAAATAATAAAAACTTGGAGAAATTTGAGGAATTTTTTTTTTGAAATCGATGGTTTCGCGGCGCAACCACCGCGCATCAAAGGGTTAAAACCGTCAACTATGCAGTTGAACCGCTTTCAACCGCGATATACCGAATGTTTTCTTTAACCGGAGCTCTGAAAAAATAGTCAATATCCAATGTTTTTTTCCGTCGACGGATCTGAAGCAACTGCAATTTTTTCCCTCTGAATATTTTTAGATCGCACTCTCGATTCCCCTTGATTCGAGCAAACATTTTGTTATGTAAATAACCGTTAATATTCCTTTCGAGTAATTTCGAAACAAAATATTTCTTCTTTTAAAAATGTGCAATATTTTAACATATTATCTTCATTTCTTGCATCAAACCTGCTTTTAAATCTTTTGATCTCCCTGGAAGAACGGGATTTTTTCTAAACCGGACTGGTTTCGGTTGCACTTGTTAAGAAGTTTTACTGTATACTTGTAGGAACTTCTCACATTATAAGAGCTAAAATGTATTTTCTCGAGCGATGTATTGTATGTGATAGTGACACTAAAACTATAAACAGGCGGTTTTCCTTCTTTCTGTCTTCTTTTCTACTCTCCCCCCATCCTTTTTTTGACACAAACCAAAAAAAGAGGGAAATGGGAGCAAAACCAGGCCCATCGTTTCAAATTTTTCCACTGGGGGAGGGGGGGGGGGCAAAAGTTGTTTTCACAATGTAAATTTGTTAAAAAAATGGCAAAAACAGCGCCTACTTACATGTAAATACATTGATATCCCAAAGTGGGGGGGGGGGATCAACTGACACCCCTGAACCCCGAAGTGATGGGCCTGGGCAAAAGTAACAACAATGGCCACTTTTCCGACCCCTTCCTCTAAAAAGTATTCCGGACGACTTAAAGATACGTATACCTGAAATAGCTTAGAGCCCTGTTAGACCTAACTCCAGGCCCCCCCCCCCAATAGTTTTTGCAAGTTGGCGCCCCTGCTCAAAGGTATAAACCCCGACAAAAAGTGCGGTGAAAATTATGGTAATAAACTGTAAATGCAATTTTACTGTAAAATTTATAAATACTTACTGTAAAATTATCAATTTTACAGTTTAGTTCCGTAAAATGAGCAATTTTTACAGTTTAATACTATTAAATGAGCTGTATTGTAGTGTAAAAACAACATTCATTTTTCAACAGTGTATCCTCGTCGTTCTATACCAGGCATCGGGCCGGATTGGCGGTAACCTAACCTACATCCGACGCGTATTCAAATCGCACAATTTGTAGTTGGTAGTAGCGACACGTTCCTTCCCCCGCGCATTCGATGGCGCAAGGGGCAACAAAGGCAACAACGGGGCTCGGACGATCCACGAGGCTTGGCAAGTGGGTCAGTGGTGAAAGAGAAAGTTTCGGGAAAGAAGTCTCTCCTTGCGATCGAAAGTGAAAAGCAGGAAAAGGGATGGAAAATAAAAAAGAGGAATATAAAGAAGAACAAAGAAGGAAATAAAGCCTCTATTCTTTTCCCGAGAAATAGCCTTCCTTCTTATTATAAACCGCCTGCATCCGATTGTATTGTGGCGCTTAACCCACTTTCGGCGGGGCTATCATCTCGACCTTGGGCCACTTTTTGGCTGGACGCACACGGGGTGGACACGCGCGCATGTGCCCATATAGGAATGCTGGAATGCCAAGTCAAATTCTCTATTTATATGTCCTTTCTCAATATTGTAATAATTTTAGAAAAAAGTATGGGGGGGGGGGGGGCGGATCTCTTTGACTTTCATTTCCAGAGAGATCTGGGAAAAATAAACTTGTTTTTGCAGTTTTAGACCGGCAGCAGAGTTTCCAGTTTAAAGCTGTAAAATGCACAGTAATAAACTGTAAAATTAGCAATGTTACAGTTCATTACCACAAAATTAGATGTATTGTGCTGTGAAAACAACAGCAGAGGTTCCAGTTAAAACTAAAATTCACGGTAATAAACTGTAAAACTAGCAATTTTAGTTTCTTACTATAAAGTTAGCAGTTTTACAGTTATTGCCGTAAAATTTAGCTGTATTGGTTCTGTAAAGCAACAGTAAAATATTGGCAGCAGAGTTTCCAGTTTAAAACTGTAAAATGCACGGTAATAAACTGTTAAATTAGTAATTTCACAGTTTATTACTGTTAAATGAGCAATTTTACAGTTTAGTACTATTAAATGAGCAATTTTGCAGTTTGGTACTGTAAAATTAGCACTTTTTACAGTTTATTACGATAAAATTAGCTCTATTATACTGTAAAAACAACGTTCATTTTTTAAATAGCTTATCTTGTTCTAAATCGATAACTTGACATTAATACGAAGGTAATTTTTGCCTCGAAAGAGCAGAATTGCATGCTGTCAATTTTCATTTAGCTTTTACAGATGTAGTCCCGATTTCGGTTTTGTTCTGAAAAGGACAAATCCTGATAGTATTTGTGAAAAGTAACACGGCAAGGAAAAAATAGAAAAAATAATTCGAAAACTCATATTTTCGACCTTGGCGTGTTCTTCGAAAATATGCCAATAGTTTTATTTCTAATCTTGGCAACTCACACAAGCAAACGATTTCGTGTAAACAATAAGACTGACGTATGCTGCAGCCCGATAGACCTCGAGATGCAGACAGAAGTTTTTTTTTTTCTCTTCCTTTGAATGAATTTCCCAGATTAGAAATTCCTTGAAAACGAAAATTTTAAACATGCGTCAGTAATAGTTCTTCCGATAGAAGGCCTTGAATCGGGCTTATCCTCTTGTTCTGCGCCGAAACATTTTCCACAGCTTTGTCGAAGCACGATGCAGAGTTTCCTATTAATGAAAATACCTTTCCACACCCTAACATCATCATCACTGCCAGCAGTTATCAATCCACTCTAGGACGAAGGGCTCCCCTGGATGTTTCCAACATGTCCAATTTTCTGCAATTATCCTAAAATGTGGATAATATCATATCTCCAACGACAGTGTGGCCTCTTCCTTGGACATATATAAATACACTAAGAATTCCTACAGTATAATACAGCTAATTTTATTGTAATAAACTAAAAATTGCTAATTTTACAATAATTAACTGAAATTGCGATTTTTACTGTAATTAACTGTAAAATTTGTGATTTTTACAGTAATAAACTGTAAAATTGCTCATTTTACAGCAATAAGCTAAAATTGCTCATTTTTACAGTACTTAACTGCAAAATTGCTAACTTTTCAGTAATAAACTGAAAAATTCCCAATTTTCGCAGCTTATTACCGTGCATTTTACAGTTTTAAACTGGAACCCTTTCCCTTCAGTATTATACTACTGTTTTTACAGTAAAATGCAGTAAAATTTTACGGCAATAAACAGTAAAATTGCTAGCTTTACAGTTTATTATTTTGCATTTTTCAGTTTTAAATTAGAACCTCGGCTGCCTGTATTTATACTGCAGAAACAACAGTTCACTTTTTGCGGTGTCGTAGCTCTAGTTCTTCTAAGAGACCCCCGGAAAACATCCCTGAAATTTTCAGTGGTTCAATCTGCACCCTAACTCTTATCGTTGGTTCCCCTGATATATGTGTGGAGTGATATGGCCACTTTTGAGGCAAAAATAGCAGCAGGAGCTCCCCGATGGGAAGTCACGGGAGGTCACCGTGACCTCCCAATAATTTCCGCATTCGTCACACTTTGCTGACGATTCGGCAATTTGAAGATAACATTGCAACTTTTGAGGCAAAAATAGCAGCAGGAGCCCCCGATGGGATGTCACTGCGACCTCCCAATAATTTCCGTATTCGGTGCATTTTGCTGACGATTCGGCAATTTGAAGACACTATTGCTGACAATTGAGATTATTTGTTCTGTTTAGTTTTTAGAATTGTAAAAGATACCTAACGTTTTTTCTCACTAAACGTTATGCATGTACATGTGTGCTGGGGTGCCCATCCCCCCCAAGCTCAATGGCGCAAATTCTCCCCCAAATTTTACGCTTACGCTTTTTATTTTCACCCCACTTTTTTATTTTATTTATTTTTTAAAATTATTTATCATTTTTTTAAATATTATTTATTTTTGTTTTCAAATTATAACTATTATTTTTTTCTATATTAACTTATTAAAAGTACTAATTATGCGCAGAATGAAATCGCTTTTTTCCTTTCCAGACATTCCAAGCACACACACACACAAAATAAATGAACAAAAAAATAAATAATAAAATAATAATTTAAATTAAAAAAAATCAGAAAATAATTTAATTTAAAAAATAAATTAATAAATAATTTAAATGAATAAATATATTAATTTAAAAAAATCCCCCCCCCCAAAAAAAAATTTTGATAGCGCAACTTGCGCCATAATCCCGCTCTGTGGGCACACCCCTGCATGTGTGCATGCTTGTATTTTATCTTTCGGCAAAATTGGGCCTTCATTCGGCAAATTCATAATTTTCCCATTCTCAAAAATTTTAATTCGGGGCGCCACTGAATAGCAGATTACTGCACATGAAAAAGGATAGAAAAGTCCCATTGAGCAGTAACGGGCAATTTTATGTGCACGATGTTTCGAGAAAGCAATAAAAACAGTAAAAAAGAAAGAAAAAGAAGAAAAAAAAAACTGTTGTTTATGCTTGCTTTTCATTAAATTTTTCGTCAAGTTCTACGTAGTTGTTCATTCGAATTCTAAATTTGTTTGAAAAGTACTCATTGAATCAACCATAAATAGCAAAAACCCATTCAATAAACTAAAAGACAAAACTCTATTGCAGGTTCGTGTATTTTTTTCCTCTAATCGCGAAGTAAAGTATTCCTTGCAACAAAACGTTATTCGTTTCCCAGAGGCTAAGTTTGGCCGGAGAGCAGCGAAAGTGGAATTGATTAGCCATTCCACTTGGCCCACTCTTTCTCTGGGTCAATCCTTGCGTCATGGTCCCACAAACCCGGCGTCCAGTGGGTCAGTGGGTCACTGTCGTACTGCTGGGCCCGAGTGGGGCACAAGCTCAAGGTCAAGCGAAAGTGAAAACACACACGAGATTTTTACGTTCCCCGAAGAAGCCCGAGTGTGTTTTCCTTTTCACTTTTGGGGGGGGGCTGTGAATTTTTCGCGAGGTGTTTCGGAGAGAGAGAGAGAGAGAGGAAATTGGGTCACCTATTTAGCTGTGGGAATGGATGACTGATGCTGGCTGGCGGTAGAGGTAGAAACGGTAGCGGAGGGCGCATGCGCTCTCAACACTCACCTTGAGCTAGAATCCCGATCGGGAGAATAAACACGATCTAGCTGGGAATCAAAAATGGCCGAACTGACTCTTTTTTTTTTTTTTTTGAAATGTACATACATATTTTTTTATTTCTTCACATTGATGGGGATTTTTTCACCACCTTTCTCAAATTGAGTTTTAATGCCTACACTGAAAAATATGAATGGTGTTTTTACAGTATAACACAGCTAATTTTATTGTAATAAACTGTAAAAATGGCTAATTTGACAATAATAAACTGTAAAATTTCTAATTCTACGGCAATAAACTAAAATTGCTAACTTTACAGAAAAAAATCTGTAAAATTGCTAATTTTACAGTTTTAAACTGGAACCTCTGCTGCCAAAATTGTACCGTTTTTTTACAGTAAAATACAGCTAAATTTCACGGCAATAGTCTGTAAAATTGGTAACTTTACAGTAAGAAACTAAAATTTGCGAGTTTTAGTTTATTATTATGCATTTCACAGTTTTAAATTGTAACCTTGGCTGTAGGGGTTATACTGTAAAAACAACAGTTCATTTTTTGCAGTGTGATTACCGTACGGCTTTCGCCTCCAAATTTTTCTCGCCCGGAATGTCCTCTCCCCCCTCCGCGTCACTTGTTGAAGTGGTTATTCGCTGGTGTCATAATTCAATTTATAAAATTTTCAATGGCGCGGCCAGAGTTATCAACGGCAGGAGGGAGAGGGGATCTTAGCATGCATATAATGGACCGTATTGACATGTCGTCAATATGGTATAAATAAACAAGCATTTTTATAATTGTTTTTAAAAACACATCCTCCCATGATTTGTTTACATTGTTGAACATGTACAAAGGGTATATAGGCGAAAAAATCAATAGATAAGAAAACCCCAAAAAATGTCTCCCTTTAAATTATTTACGGATTTTTCTGATTCAGTTTCTTTATCAATTTGATTTATCAATTCGTCCAACAAATGAATAAAATAAAATAAAATAAAAACAGTAAATGAAGCCTCCCACTAGGGAAATGGCGTTCATTCATTCTGCATACCCCCCCCTATGAGCTGCTTAGTCAACTTAAATAATAATATTCGTCAGGCGCTACAAAAACAAATTATATAGTGCAAGAGAGAATACAAAAACTTATTTCGTAATTAAAAAATGTGCAGTTGATTAGTGGATAGAAATAAATTCCAATATTTAAGCATGAAATGTGTGCATAATAGCTACAAATTCAGTTTATCTCTCTATTTTTATAAAAAAAGAAAAGAAATGAAAAGTCTTATGTGAACCAATTTCTTTCAAAGAAATGATTGAGGATAGAGTCTATTTTTTACCAATTTAAATAATGTTTCTGCTAAGATGGTGTGATCCGCCCCTTGTCTGTGAAAAATATGTTGTGTCTTGAGCGTGAAAGCCTTCTTTCCCTCTTTCCAGAACAAATGAACCGCGTCTCCCTAAACTGCGAGCCAGACGCGGCCGGCGGGCCGCACGAACCATGCGGCTCGCGAGGTAAGACACCTTTGCTCTTTATCTTCACCTAACCACTAACTTACTAACGTGGCTCTCTTTATCGGGTGGTTTGTAATAATATCGGATGGATAACGGGTGTCATTCTGGTTCTCGTAGTTTGATTTTCTATGAATATTCTTAACGAATTGGAGTCGACTGTCATTTAAATTGGCTTCATATCCACCCTCCTCGGGGTGGGTGTTCTATGAGTGCCTTCAACGATCTAAAGTTCGCTCTAGTTAAAATTGGTTTCATCTCCATCCTTCTGATAGGGTGCTCTATTAATGTCTTAAGCGATATAGAGTCGATTGTTGTTAAATTTGGTTTCATCTACATCTCCTCGTTTGATTTTCTATGAATATTCTCAACGATCTGGAGTCGACTGTCGGTGAAACTGGTTTCATATCCATCCTCCTCGTTAGATGTTCTATGAATTTCTAGAATGAATATGCTCCTCGTTAGGTGTTCTATGAATGTCTTCAACGACCCAAAGTTCGCTCTAGTTAAAATTGGTCTCATCTCCATCCTTCTCGTTCAACGTTCTGTAAATGTCTACAATAATCGTACGTCGATAATTATTTGTTTCATCTCCTGGTCTAGTCTTTTGTGAATGTATCTAACGATCTGGGGTTATCTTTCGTTCAAAGTAGTTTCATCTCCATCCTCTTCGTTTAGTGCTCCTTGACTGTCTTCAATGAATGCTAGCCGGCTGTCATTAAAATTAGTTTCATCCTCCTTGTTCGATGTTTCACGAGTGTCTACAATGAATATGATTCAACTCTCGCGAATATTGGTATCATTCCCGGTTTCTGCGTTGGTAGTCTCCGACGATCATTAGTCGACTGTCGCTAAAATGAGTCTCATTACTATCTAAAATGTCTCTAAAAATCAAGAGTTAGCTACTATTGAAATTGGTTCATCTCCATCCTCCCGGTTTGATTATCTATGAATGTTTTTAAAGCTTTGGAATCGGCTATTGTCGATAAGGATTGGTTTCATTTCCATCCTCTTATCGTTTGATGTCTACAATGATCTCGAGTCGACTGTCATTAAAATTGGTTTCATCTTCACTATTCTCAGGGCCGTCATTTCAAGTTTTTAAAGTGGGGGGGGGGGGGGGGCAAAGGGTCCAAACACAATGCAATTTCATTGGAAAACATTGAAAACCACGCCCACTTATGTGTAAATACATTGATTTCTCAAAGCCAGGGGGAGGGGGGGGGAGCAATTGACCCCCACCCCCCTAAATGACGGGCCTGACTTTTGCTGATGTGTGAATGTGGACATTGAACTTGTGTCGGCAATCTCCAATGATTAGGGGTGGGTCCAATGTAGGGGCGAGGGGGCGATCGCCCCTCAATCAGTAAATTAAAACATTGAAGTTCAAAAAACTTAATTTCAGACGAGTTTTAATGAATTTGAAGGAAGTTTGGGTTCTCCACTGAAATTTTTCGGAATTCAAGTCCGAAACCTCTGTGATCCATATTTGCAAACATAGCAAAAAGTAAGTCATAATATCAATCGAAAATTTTCCGGATCCGCCCTTGCCTATGCTAACGAGTCAGCTGTCGTGTGTCGTTAAAATTCGTTTTATCTCCATCCTCCTCTCCTCTGGTGTTTTGTTTCCTAACGATCATGAATCTCCCGTGGTTAAAATCGTCTTGAAATTGGTTTACTACTTTTCGTGGATTTGCTGCGTCCTGTGTCAATCTTTTCTTTCCTTTTTTTTTTTTTTTTTCAATACCGGTGAAGGGAAAAAAAATCGTTTGTCACTTCTCCCGCCGGGGAATCCTGGAGAAAGGAACGGGTTGTGTCCATCCCTCCAGACGGAATGTCGAGAGAGGACGACCTTGGAAGGGGAAGCCCAGACACCTAGGTCACGTGACGTGCGAGGAAGCAACTCGCGGAAGTCCTTGCCGAGCATCGTTACTTTACTACAGTTCCGCAGTCGATTGGTGCGGAGGGGGAGATTTCGAGAGAAAAAGAAGAAAAAAGGGAAAGTTGGGAAACGCCGGTTCCGTCGCAGGGGAGAGAGTGTGTACATCTGTTTCCCCCGCATTGCTAAACAAAGTATCTGAATGAAATTTTTTAGCAGCCGGGAGATGTTTCGTCAAGGGCAGTTGCCGCGTGGAAAGTCAATCGGAATTATTGATGAAAATAAGTGCAAATAACAAAATGAAATTTTAAAAAATCTTTTGATTTAAATTAAATTACAAATTTCGTCTTACTTAGTGCATATCATGTGTGAAGATGTTCCACTAAGTACGTTCTTGATGGTCAAAACAGGGGTTGAGGTTAAATCATTCTCACCACTTGAACGATATTTTTATGCTTGAAATTTGTGCATTACCACATTGAATACGTTTAAATGTTTTCGCTTTTAAAGGTCAATCCAAGATTTTTCGCCAGGGTCCCGATTTCTAAATTTTGTGTAAAATTGTCGGAATTTGTGAACACTATAATACATGATTTTGTAAAAATCAATTTTATCAAAAACTAAAACCCAACTTATGACCAAACACACATACTTTTCCAAAAACTATTTTTAAAATATACTACGATAATTTAAGAATATATGTAAAAAATAAACACTTAAAAAAATAATAATCAAGAAATTAGCATTTATTTATTTATTTTTTTTTTGTGTGTGTGTGTGTGTGGGGGGGGGGGGTCATAATTTTGTGAAGGGTCCGCTAACGTACCTAATTTCTTTCTAAATTGACCCCTGTCTATGAATCTCTAAAAAAAAAAAAAAAAAAAAAAAAAAAAAAAAAAAAAAAAAAAATCAAGAGAACTTAAATCATCCTTTTCCGTTTTTATGCATGTTTGCGTGATTTTGTGTAAATAAAATGTGAAAAAGTGTTTTGTATGCGGACTGAACCTGACAAATGTCTTCCTTGTTAACTGGCAGCATTATCCTTCTTTTTTTGGTAGCTCTGAAACCAAAGAAAGAAACAGACCTGTTGAACTACTACGGTTACTTTCTGCGCTTTTAATATACATAAGAATGAGTATACTGCAAAAAATGAACGGTTTTTACTGTATAATACAGGCAGCAGAGGTTCCCGTTTGAAACTGTAAAATGCACAGTTATAAACTGTAAATATTATAATTTTACAGTTTATTACTGTAAAGCAGCAATTTTACAGTTTATTACCGCAAAATTTGCTGTATTATGCTGTAAAACAACAGTATAATACCGGCACTGGTAGCAGAGCTTGCAGTTTTAAACTAAAATGCAGGGTAATAAACTGTAAAATGAGTAATTTTACAGTTTATTACTGAAAGCAGCAATTTTAGTTTATTGCTGTAAAGTTAGCAATGTTTACAGTTTGCTACTACAAAACCAGCTATATTGCAGGGGTACAGAATATGTCCGATCCGGCGATCCTAGATCGGGGGAAATTTTGGTCTTTTGGGGAATTTTTTTTACGAAAAATAAAAAGTAAATCGGGAAATCTCTTTTCCAAATTATAATTATTTCTTCTTTTTAAAATAAATTATGTAACCTGATGTTATGTAATTTGAGAAAGTCTAGTTGAGAATTTGTATTGTTCATTTGACAAGGAATGACCAAAAAAAAAAAAAAAAAGGCCTTTGATTACTTTTTAGGGCTTTTGACAACTGAATATGGCCTTCAGGTTGGCCCTTATAAGCAATACTTCAAAATATGGCCTTTATAGGGGCTTTTGAGGGCCCGTGGGAACCCTGATATAACTTAGCTTATGGAGAAACAAATAGTAATTAATTGAAATATATTTTACTGTGGTACGTCTACTGTAGTACTTCATCCAGTGATGCGAAATTAATTTTTTATATTGTTAAATTTTGGGGAAATTTTCGCACGGATTGGGGGAAATGTTGGATGGGAAAACATTTTCTGCACCCCTGCTATATTGTACTGCAAAAATAATATCTATTTTTTACAGTGTATTTTCTTTATTTTATTTACAGTTTGAGAATAAATTCTTCGTTACTTTACTTTGTAGCTCCAAACTACAACATCTTCTTTCAGAGATCCCGCCGTAGGGGTTGGTTTCGAAATGAGGAATTTTTGTTCGAATCTCGGTAAATCGTTTGCTCGTGTATAGCTGGTTCGATCTGGTTTGGTGTCGCAAGAGCATTCTTGTGTCTTCAGTATCGAAAGTTGTTCGAAAAGAGTGATCGAAGTGTACTACCGCGTTCCAATTTGTTAACGTTTTGATTCATCAAGGATCGTCTGATGTGTGGCAGTGGGTCATCCACGCGCGGAAAAACATGGGAAGCTGCAGACGACCACGAAACGCGACTTTTAGTCACGTGTCATTCCAATAAGTTGATTCGAAACTATTCCCCCAATTTTTGAGAACTAAGTTTGGAAATGTCGAAGCACCAAAGGAACCACATCATGCACTGTAAACAACGAATGTTGTTTTTACAGTATAATACAGTTAATTTTACTGCAGGAAAAACTAAAAATTGCTAATTTTATACAGTACTAAACTATAAGGTTGCTCATTTTACTTTAGGGGCACTTCACGGTATTTGTGACATCGGGGTGTCCGTAACAAAACTTTTTAAAAGTTTAAAAGTTTTATATACATGGAAAAAGTACATTCTAAAGTATAGGAATATTATTTCATCAGATTTAAAGAAAAATTCAATGCAGAGTCCGTAACAGTTAAAATTGCATTTTCAATGTTCTGAGTGCAATTACAAACATAATATAAAGTGAATAATGAAGACAATATGATATTCATATACTCAAGAGTCCAGAATGTACTTTTTCAATATATATAAAAATTTTAACTTTTAAAAAGTTTTGTTACGGACACCCCTATATCACAAATACCGTGAAATGCCCCAGTAATAAACTGTAAAATTGCTAATTTAACAGTATATTACCCTGCACTTTATAGTTTGCAACAAGACCCTCTGCTGCCAGTATCATTATTTTTTTTTTTTACTGTATAATACAGCTAAATTTTAGGTAATAAACTAACGGCAATTGCTAACTTTACAGTAAGAAACAATAAAATCGCCAGTTTTACAGTTTATTATCGTGCATTTTACAGTTTGAAATTGGAACCTCGGCTGCCAGTATTAAACGGTAAAAACAACAGTTCGTTTTTTGCGGTGTAGAGACCGACTAAAATTTTCGAGTTATTATTGGTTGTTCTGTAAGTTCCCAGTGCCTTCACAAATGTTTGGGACTCGATTGAAACTCCGAGATAACAAAATATTCGAGTTATCTAGAGTTGACTGTATATGTAACTGCAAAGAAATCTTTTTGAGTTTTGACGCAGCTTTATTTATTACTGCTTCTATTTGTTCAATAGTTTTTTATTTGTTGTAGGATTGCGGGGCAGATTGAATGTTGAATTTGCTTTTATTGATAAAGATTTTTTAATCGAAACTATCGGGAGAGAATTATCGGAGACATGTCGCAATATTTTCGTTTAATCTCTTATCTCGAATGCAGTTCGCGTTGTGTGACCTAAATATTAAAAAAATCTTGGTTTTAAGTGAATAAAAAAGCGTCGGTTTGTATATTTACGAGTGGTTTTTTTCCACCCTCTACACTGCTATCTTCGGTATGATACTAAGAGCCGAACTTGACCCAATTTTTAAAAAAGGACTGGATTTCGTAATAAAAAGTAGAAGTTCTCCCAATCGATACGCCAAACATCCATTATTTAGCATATATATTCCCGCAGATTTCGCTTTTCTATTCATTTTATATGTTATTTCTCACCGTGACATTTATTTAAATAAGGAAAAAAAGTTGAGAAGGATTATCATACTGGTGTTATTTTTCTCAAATTATGAGGACGACAACATCGACGAACTTATGGCAATATAAACAAAGTGATGTGAATAATACTAATGACACACTTCAAAAAAATAAATTGTTGTTTTTACAGAATAATAATACTGAAAGCAGATAGTTCAGTTTAAAACTGTAAAAGCGTA